>VZTT01002788.1:9187-27087 GCA_013400855.1 Buphagus erythrorhynchus
AAGACTTTGTCCAAATATTGCAGAGAAAAATACTGAACAAGTCCTTTCATAATATTAAATATTGTTTAAAAATACAAAAGAACCAGGAAATTGCTCCTGTCACTAGAACTGTGGGTCCTGTATATTCAGAATGAAGCAGAGACTGTCCTTGGGAAAAGGCTACCATGCTAAGCAATTCCAGCTTAAACATAAAAATCCCATTCCACCACGCACCATTATTATTAAACATTGGGAAATCTGCTAGAGTTATATACAGCTGAAATTTCAGATTTAGGGTTTTTATGAACAGTATTAATACATCTATCAGCTTTGGCCAAATGGAAGGGAGAAATGAATAAGGGTCTGGAATCATTTAAAATATATAAACAGGAAAGAGGAATTGAATTGCATTTGTGGTCCCAAGAGTTACAATTAAGAGTAATGAAATAAATATAAGAATAATTGCAAGATTTAAAAAGAAACAAACAAACAAAAGCCCCTAATGGTAGGAGATCTTTTGGTACAAATTAATTCCCCCAAAAGTGGTAGAGGAAGTGCTATTTCCTTCTTTGACGTTATATTGGTTCAATCCTTCAAATGCAGTGGATGCAACCATTGAATCCTCACCATATACACTAAGTAATTAATGTTTTCTACTCTAGCTTTAATCAATTCTGCATTTTCAATAATGTAACTAGCCACAGGCAGCAAGGTAACTTAACATGGCACTGCTTCAGAAGTATTCAGTCTGATGAGCCCAGCTAAGTGATCAGTTTACAAAAAATGCTGAAATACCAGTTTACATTAACAGCAAACACCAGAAAAAAAGGCATTGAATGAGTACTAACAAGCAACCCTTCTGTCCTTTCCCCTTTTGGAAAAAAAACTTTATTAGGAAAAGACAGCAAATGTAATAATGTAACGTTCTTCTAATAATAGCCTAATTAGCAATGCTGAAATTCTTTCCTTTTATTTCTTATTCCTGAACTGATATTCAGCAGTAACAAACCAGACAATTAAATGATCTGACAGAAAGTATGACTGTGAATAATTTTTTGTATTATTCTTGAAATATTTTTAGCACTGTCATATCTACAGGTAAAAGAGAGAAAGGCAACACAAATTTGGGAGTAGGACTGAACAATTACATAATTCTAAACTACAAAACATTCTGACAAAAATTTTAAGCTCTTTAGCTTACTGAAAACTCCAAGTACTATCCAAGAAGTGAGAGACTAACATTTTGGAAAGAGATAAGAGAAAGTGACACTGGAGGAAAGAACTGAAATGTGCGAAAAATTTATAATGTTAAAAAAAAAAAGTTGATAACTTTTTGATAATAATGAGAAGTTACATTTCATTGAAGCAAAACATCCCTCCCATGTTTCTTAATGAAATGCATTAAAAGGACCAGGAATCAAATTATTTCTTGCAAATTTTATCTCAGCTTTCACATCTAAGCAGTGACATTAGCTGTAAGAAGACATTTTAAGCATGTGGAACACCAGACTATTTTTTTTAATGCCCAGGAGAATGGTTAAATTTTTTAACAGAATGTATAATAAGAGGAGTTGGTGGTGTTAATCATGAAGCAACCTGAATAGCAAACTGAGGCACTTTATCTGTAGCAAGTCCTGAATTCATGCAAAAAACCCCACCATATGCACAGTAAAAACTGGAGAAAACTTGGAAATCATCCTTCTATCTATAGCCTCTACTAATCATTCTAAGGGTCTGGTAAATACTGTACCAACCAACTGAAGGCACTCTTATTTTTTTCTGTAAAATAAAAATCATCATTCCCTTACAAAAGCGCAACACGATCCAATAAAAATGGCATAGGTATAAAGGATTAGGACCTTGGAATTTTTTTCTTCTTGCTTCCCATTTTTTTGCTCAGCCAACACAGTTTTATTTATCATTGATTTATTTTTGAAGTCTCATATGGTAGATAAAAATTTAAGTACTTAAGTTCATTAAGCTTTGACAACTGCACAATATTCATGTCTATGCAGTGAAGCTTGGATCAGGATTTGTAAGACAGAATTTTTAACCTGCATGCAAAGAATGATCATATTATGAGCTTTTTTCTACCTGTTTTAAATTCTGACTTAAAAGGTCTAAAAATTATTATTGGCTAATTCTGGAGTGAGAGACATATTGAGCTTTATTCATGGTGTGTCCTTAACATCATATTCGGACAGAGAGAAGAAAAAATGGCAGTATGTCACAGAATTTTTTTTATCACTGGAAGGTCTAAATTTTTTAGATCAATACTTGATTTTAAAATCATACTTATGACCTACAAGACCAGTAAAACAGTTGCCCCTTTTCCCCCTATGACTCCAGACTTACTGTCTTAATTCCAGCCATTCATATTTTTTTAAGGGGCAAAATTCAGCAGGAATGCCACAGCCTTCAGTTGCCACATCCCTTACTCCAATTCTCCTTGTCATAACCCATTAGTAATTCTGAACGGTGAAAGTTTGGAGGTACTGTTTTGGAACATATTTAAAGCTAAGACACTGAATCCAGTAAATTTTGAAAAAAGCAGAGTTTTTGTAAAAAAATATTTTTCAAGGCTGCTAAATTACCTTACCGAGCAAGAGGTTTTATATTATGACTATGAGGTGGTTGTGAGCTCAGTATTACAGGATGTGAAGAAGGAATTTTGTATTCATCATCATCATCTGGGTGTTCCCTTGATTTATCAGACAGAGAATTTGCTGAAGGACCAGGGCACCTAAGGAGATGAGAAGAATACTGGTTTATCTTTAGCTGCTAGGTACTTGACCTCACATAATACTGAAAATACTCTTTAGTCCAAACATCCTTAATATGTCTGCTACATATAAGGAGACATAAGCACCATGGCAAACAAACTTGTAAAGGTTACTAACTTTTTGCCACAGAGAATGCATAGAGCAAAGGGCAGCTGCCCTTCTAAGAGTTAAACAGCTACTTTAAGCAAGGACAACATAGCAGAGAATTGCAAAGAATCAGAGTACTAAATAGGCACTAGCAAGACTCAGCTTGTTTGCACTTATCAAAAGCACTAAATAAAAGTTAATTCAGGACAAAAGGTGTTTAGCAGGGCTTAGTGATGCAGAGGACATTCACCCTTTCACTGGCCTGTCAAGCTGTGGGGACACACTGTGTCCTCTCACAGTCTGGAAGGTGCACGTCAGCCCTGCTCCTTCTGTCACCGAGCAGCACCGTGCCAAAGGCTGATCTCAAGGGAGACACGAATTCCAAGCCACAGTCTGCCCTAATGGAACTATGATTTCACCTTCAAAATGCTGTTAGCAAGATGGGACAGACAGCAAGAGGAGAAACACCTTTTGGTGCTACTTCTCCCTCAACGACCTCAAGGCAACTACATTTTCCTAATATATTTACAGACTACAGAAGGCACTTGGAATTGGATGCTTCTTTACATATTCAAAAATGGATGCTCCCTCATGCAAAACACCACTCTGGTTTGCAGTACTTCTGAGTACTGTCAACTTTGCTACTGATATGGCAAAATGGGAGCTCCTCACCAGAACAAAACAAACACTAATTAACTTGAAAATTTTGAAGTTTTGGGGAAGAATCACTCTGTATCTTTGACATTAAGAGTTTTAGATATCTTTTCAAGAATAGAACAGCAATTTGATCCAAACTGCTAAAAAAGTCTGACATAATTACAGAAGTTCAATTAAAAATAACTGCTTGCACATGTCCAGTCAAAAACATAGGGGCTGAGAGGAAAATAAAAATCAGATGTTCAGTTAGCAAGAGTCCAATATTTCATTATTGAAGTATACTTTATAATAACTACTTTAGTAAAACAAAAATAAATCAGTATTGTTTCCAGGAAAAAAAAACCCAAAACAAACAAAAACCTCCTTTTTTTCCATTAATGTAACTTTTTAAGGAAAAAAAAAAGTAATATTTGTAACATTATAGTCAGTAAGAGCTGATCAAACAATTTAAGTAGGGACATTTTAGAATCGTGAAGTTTCAAGTAAGAGTCATTTTGCCTCCTAGTTATTTAGAATAAGACATTTCATACACGGCCAGTGTATCCTTCAGTCAAACGTTTGGAATTACAGACTGATTAAAACAACTAGAAAGAACAGAATGCCTTGGAGCTATGTGAAACAAACCAGCTCTCAATCCACCACACTGCACAGATTGGAGAGCACGAAAAAAATGAGCAACTGGCTCAGATTAATTGGAGTAGCACAGTTGTGAAAAGCAGAGTATTTTGTATCAAGTGCAGTTCAACATTTATGAGTGCTGAGCACAGTCAATTCAACAGGAGGAAAAATAGACTGTAAAAATATTCTCTCTGACATTTCCAAATAAATCATGGTAGATATTATCTGAGTTACTTTTTTTTGAAAGCAATTGTTGTGGTTGGTGGAAATTGCTGTTTTTAAAGATTTTTTTCCCTTCCTCCCCAGTTTTTCCACCTACATATCATCATACAATATTATAGATTACTGGCATATTTCCAAGTGGTGACAAAAACTTAATTTTAAATAAATTAAAACGAGACATGTTCGTGTTTAAGGAAAGAACATACAATGACCAATTTTATTTTTAACAGTCATTCCATGCAGTATTTTAGTTTGAATTTCTTACTCCTAATGTTATGTATTGGTAATTTTACATTCTAAAAATTAAAACCTAAAATTGCTTGTGTAATTTTAAAAAGGTGTGAGTACAAAGCCAAAACAGAAATGAAAGTTAATTTCTTCCTCAAAAATCAATGGAGTTCGGTTTTCACAAACGAAGGTTTTTCCTTCTTCCTGGGATTCATCAGTTTTCTATTCAGAAGTCTTCAGTTAATGAAAGAATTTCTTTTGACCAAGATGAAGTCAAGCATTCTAGCTTTGAATTGGCCTGACATGGATTTTATGCCTGTGCATATTGTTACAATATTGTGCAGACTTTCCAATGCTCTGTGTATACACTATACTTTGGTTTAGGCTACATCTGCAAATACCTGAGTAAAAAAATGGGATTCTCATGAAGGAAGATGTTTTTCCATACTATGAAATACAAAAATAAGAATATTCCCCTCTTCAGACTTGCATTGTGTTATGAAATAAGTAGACTAGAAGGGCACTGATTACAGGAGGTATCCACTGGTACTCCTGTGAGACCCCACCTCCATCAGGTTACATCCTGACATTTAATTACAGCTATGTCTGGATAATATTCTAACATTTTTTTTTCTTCTGAACTGAAAGTAGGCATGGAGAACTTCATCACAGCAATTGCTCCACCTGAGAACAGGCTTCTCAATAAAAAACTCAATGCTCCACTGCACCTTTATCGTAGTGCTCAGGAAGAAAAAACCCAGCATATTAATAAAATGCTCAAATATATTTGTCTTCTCTATTGAAGCTAACTGAACACAAAAATGGAATGAGAAAGTTCTCAGGACTAATATGAACTGACTGTCCAATTATATTATTTAACAGCAAGAATCACAAACAGAACATTGGAAAGAAGTAGTAGGATAGCATTGTGTTATGCTCCAATTTCCTTACAAAAACACAAAAAAAGAACAAACCACATTATAGGACTTCCAAGCTTTCAACTTTAAATATATCTTGTTCTGTACAAAATCCTGAGTCATTCAGAGTCTTGCTTAGGAAGCATTTGGATACTTGCTATGATAGCAACATCTTTATTTAAAAAATAAACAGTCATTTTACTGGAAGACTAACAGTAGTCTGCACTTGAAATGACAAATCTTCCCATATTCTGAAACTCAGGAAGGTTGATCATATTTAAAATGATATAAAATGGTTTTGGTTGCTTGTTTTTCAGCCACAACAAATAAGAGATTATAGTGTGAACCCTGGATAAAGCTCCACATACTAAAAGCCCAGAAAGCCTGACTAGATTAGAGGCAGAACAGTGATGGAACACATTTTTTAGCCCTAGCACTTTCCCTAGAATCTGTCATCTCCTGTGAGAAATAGCTCTGACCACACTTCTCCTATAGTAATAGAAGCCACACCAGACAGTATCTGCTCTCACTGCCAAATGCCTGTGAGCAAAATCTGCCACAATTTATCCTCTCTCCCTATACCAACATGCTGTGTTCAATGAACACTAGGACTGCTCCCACTTAATAAATACCATTTGCATTTCCTTTGTAAAGGCACACTAAAATTCATGGAAAACATATCAAGTTATATTAGTTAATTTCTTTCTTTTTCCCATTTTTTCTTTTAGCACCAGAGAGAGTTGGTGCTATTATCTGGCATTAACTAGCACTTTTCTTTTATAGATAAAGGTAACTTACTTTATACTAGGGATGATGGAGCCAGTTGGAAGAGGGGGTGAAAGCCGTGGAGGGACATCATATTCTTCATTTATCAGATGACCATTTGAAAAAACCTAAAAATCACACAAGTATTACAATGAGTATCTCCTTCTATCACCATGGATATTCATCATCTAGATATTACACACCAGACCTTGAGAAGCCTGTGGGAAAAGGCTTTCCCAGGAGTTCATACCACAGAGCTGTCTCTGAAGTGACTGTCAGGCCTGTTTCAGCTCACCCCATTCTGAAGCTGTAGAACATATTTGTTTAAAACTTCACCAAAAGAAGAAGTTTCACATGACAGTTACTAGACAGACACTCAGTTACAGCTGAACTGCTTGGGGGAAAATTAAGATTTCAAGATTTCAAAGTGAGAGAGATGAAGTGTAATGGCAAAGCAATGGGTACATCATGCTAAACATATTAATTATTGAAACTGTGATACAGTGCCTGCCAGAATCCATCCTCTACCCACAGGATTGTCTTCCCTATTCTTGGCTTCTACCAATAGCAAAAAGTTTATATTACAATTGATATATGAATCAGAGAAGAAAATTCATTCTATGTATGCCTCATGAATGTAAATATAGTCTGGAATGGTAATTCATGGTTGCTTCCTCTAATCAAGTGGTGTAGATCTACAGCTTGAAGATGACAGTTCAAGCAGTACTTGGTTAAAGATCTATATATGTAAACTTCTCCAGACTACACTTCCACACTGACTGGGTGTTGTAATTTGAGAAGCATTCATTCCATCAGCTTCAGTACTGTGCTAGACCATAAGAATGCTACCTAAAGGTACGTACAGTTGAAGATATAAACCCAGAATCCTTTTAAAATCAGAAGAAAACCTGCAGCATTTCAAACAACAGCCTAGTTCTAAGTAAAATTTCAGTGCTTTGTCTCCATGCTGAGAAAATGATTATATAATAATAATTCAATTATATATAATATCATAGATGACTTAAGTACCTTTCCTCACATATGTCAACACCCCTACGGATAGTAATTGAATTTCAGTAATGTACTTTCAAAATAACCAAAAACCCCATACATACATATATATATATAGGAAGATACTTGCTATATATACACACAGAAAAAAAAATAAAGTAACTGGAGATAGAAAGGTTAAATAGTTTGTGGTCTTGGGAAAAGCAAATAGATAAAAAAAAATTTCTAACTTCCATGACTTAACCACAAACTCATCCATCTAAGCAAGAGCTATGTAGTCTTCAAGCAAACAAAGAGAGCAGCTTTGAGTTAATAACCTCTATGAATAAATTACTGAGCTGCTTTGATAAAATTGATTAGAGCAGAACTAGGAATATTTTTTAGGACATCACCTTTTGATCTCTTTTCAAAGCTAAGCCTGACCAGCTTAAATGGCTTTGCCAGTGCCTGAAGCTGCTAAATGCCAGAATTCACCTCACCTAAAACAGATATAACTGGAACATCTACTCTTCCATCAGAAAATGCATACACAGTTTTGGCATAAGACAGTTCCAAAGTGGACTTGAGATGCTATATTATTACTGCATACAGGGATACATTGTTGTTGTGGATAATTTGCTAGAAGAATATAGCAAATCTAGAATATTCTCTCAAAGATATTTTTCGATGGTTTTATGTGAAAATTGTAACTCAGACCCTCGTGTACTGTTGCTTTACAAATTACAGTATTTAACAAATCATTTCTTTCTGAGCAGCTTATTATTAAGTATCAACAGAAAATATTCAGGAACCACAAATCAGCACTGGCCAATACAAACAAGTGTGTTAGCCAATGCAAGACAATGCTGCAGCAGGGCGTGAATTTCAGATTCAACACAGTGAGTGCTACAGCACTTCTAAAAATGACAAAATGGAGCTGTATCTCGCTCGTTACAAGGTCCTTTAAGGCCTAACTATCTGATTAAAAACTAACATCTATATTATTTATACTTTTGACCCAATGACCAAACACACCTGTGACCTTTAGTGTGGTACTTCCTATACAACCAGAAACTACTACCTAAAACCAAGAAGAAGGAACAAGAAGGAAGAAGAGCCAATGCCCAAAACCTCCATCTTGTCCCATACTTATTACTATATTCTAAAACCCCAAATTCTAAACCCTTCACCACGTGATATTACACACCTCTATTCAAACTATACATCAATGATTCCAACTCCATCACCCAAATTTGGAAGCCTTCCCCAAGGCCTCAAGAAAAAAGCAGTGCTCTTCTGGGGTCAGTGCCAGAAACCACAGGAAATTCAGAACACCCAGTCTATCAGAAATACCTTGGCACCTTCAGCAGGCAGCTCGTGGCGTCTGTGCTTCCTCCCAAATCCCTGCTCCGAGCTGAGGCGGCCGTGCCTCCCGCCCGCGTTGGACACGGCGGTCAGTCCCGCTTTGGGGGACGCGTCGCCCGCGCCCCGGCAGCCGGCCAGCGGGGCTGTGGGGAAGGTGTCCCTGGGACACCATGCCTCCAGGGCCACGGGCTGCTCCCTGGTGGCCATGGCCTCGGCGTGGTGCAGGTGCCGGCCCGCCCGGCTGTCCGGCAGCAGCGGGGGAGGCCGCTCCGGCGGCGGCGGCGGAGGGTCTCGCAGGGGAGGTGGCGGCGCTGGCAAAGGCTTGTCCTGTTTCCTCACCATGCAGGGAGAAGACTGGACAACACAGGAAGGTACAAAGAAAGAGAAGTTAGACAGAGGCGCAAATGTTGCTCGTGATCAAGTGTGGCTTCATCATTTCTGACTGAGACAGTTTCTTGGCACCACCGCGGTACCTGGGCTAAATGCAGGCCTTGCCAGCATTCTGCTACCTGGACCTTCTGCAGAAAGCATGCCCCCATTTCTGATGTTGCATGAGTAACCCAAGCAAGGAGTGGAAAGCAGAAAAGACAACTAACTAACTCAGGAAGATTTATTTGACCCATAGTTTTTTCCAGTATCCTTTGCTTTGATCATCTGAATCACTTATTCATCTCCTCGAATTCTGTGGAGTGTTTGGAAAAAACAGGCTTCCTGATGTGGAAAAGAAATTTAAAACCTCAAACAAAATGAAATCCCAGAGGAGTAACTCGCTGACAGCAAAACATTGATTAGAGAGCAAGGGGAAGAAGAAACAGTTATTTCATTTTTAATTATATACCTAAGGATGACTCCAATTTTTACATGACATGCACTGTGCTAGAGTGCCAAATCTATTTGAACTGCAGCTCAGTTTTTCAGGTAGCAACCTAATTAGTTTGTAGTTTTACTTGCAATTAGCTTATCTGCAAGCAACACTTGTCAGAATAGTTGCTTTCTAAGAACTGAATTATACCACAAATGGTTAAATGTGGTCTAAACTTATGTATGCTAATATTAAAAAGCTGAAACACAGGTAATCAGGAAAAAAAACCCTCAAAGCTCGACAAATCTGAGCAAACCAAAATATTTTCATTATGTCTGAATTACCAATGGCAATTTACAAAGTAATAGTTAGGCCAGGTCTTTACAAATGTTTTATCTCCAGCTACCATAACAAATACTGGGAAGATTATTTCCCTGGGAATGTATAATTTTCTTGGACTTCAGTAAGCCTGCATATTATTACCACTTAAAGAAATGGAGGTCACTGAACTTTTAAAGTAAGAACAGCATTTGCTCTCACTTCACTGGCTAGCCCAGCACTTCTCTTCAAGCAGTACCTCAAACACATGACTTGAATTGAAATTAAAGTTATTCTACCTACAGGCCTGTGCATATTAA
Source organism: Buphagus erythrorhynchus (assembly GCA_013400855.1). Classification (NCBI taxonomy): domain Eukaryota; kingdom Metazoa; phylum Chordata; class Aves; order Passeriformes; family Sturnidae; genus Buphagus; species Buphagus erythrorhynchus. The sequence goes on from VZTT01002788.1 coordinate 19,239, forward strand.
AAGGAAGCAAACTAAATAAATAAGTGTTTAACTCACTTGCTAGTCAAGTAAAACAGTTATTTTCACTGCCAACACAAGAAAATAATACCTTCATCCAGATTTTTTGCTATACCTTATAGTTATAAATTTTAATTTTTAACTTGAGCCTTCTAGAAAAGTTCTGGGTTTTTTAACCTGAAGGGATAGTTTCAGCAGGACTAAATAATGTTTTTTTCTCTTAAATATAAATTTTTTTAATGGTGAGATTATTGTTTGTTGTCTTCATCCTGTTTCCCTTGCGCACTACAATATTTTTTTCCCCAGGAAAAGTTTCACGTAAAAAAAACATTTTCAAAAAAATTAAAGCAGCATTAATGCTATTCCTGGTTTACTTTTTTTTTAATGCCATGAACTCTGCAAAAAACCCCAATGTAAAACTAATTTTTAATGGATGTGGCATATGCTTTGTGTATATCCTCAGTGTGTTATAAATTCCTTCGCATAATACAGGAAGTTAAGAAAGAAGATTAAATAAACTATTCAAACTATTCTATTTTTTCTTCTAAATTATAAACCACTAAAGTCTTAAAAATATATTAATTTCCAATCTCACAGTAAAAACCTGACAAAAGAAACAAGGAACTTCAAACTGGATTATTATGAGCACAGAGGTTCCAAGTCATATCCTGAACTTGAATTTGAATTATTCATATAAAAATGAAAAATTTTAATCTAACTCCCTCTCTTTATACAGCAACCAACTTGTTATAGAGAGCAACAAACAGTATTTGTTTGCTTTCATGCTTATCCACCCAAAAAAATCATTGAATCTTTAGTATCACTAGTTTTACAAAACATAGCATACAATCTTATTGGCTAGAGAATCATTATTATTTGCCTTGAAATTTGAGTCCTAGTGCCATTTAAGGTTTTGAAAGCAGTGTATCTGCACATATTTTTCTTGTAAGGACACTGTGGAAATTAAACATAAATCATCATAAACGGAAAACATATAATCTTAATGAGATAATGACCTTTAAATCTATTTTCAGGAAACTTTAGCTTCTATTTATTTTCATTAATCAGAGTTTGTTACAGAACTGATCCATTACTGCAACATCTTTAAAATTCTGACCACATTATGTCCAATATAATCATCAAACTGAAGCCGTATTTGACCAACACATGCAGCCAGAAGCATTTAACTACATAAGGTATTATGGAAAGAGAAGAAACTTCATCAATATGGACCTAATCTAAAGTTTCTTTAAACTAAAAGGAATTAAAGTTCTTTTGGGCAGAGCAAAATTCTGAAAAAGCAAAATCCATGGAAAGGTTTGAAACAGTCCAGTATACAAAACAAACAAGAAGCTCACCTCGGAAGAAAGCAAATGCAATTTCTCACAATTCTTCTATCCAGAAATCATGGCTCAGTAACACTTACCTTTGGTGACCCAGTTGGGCTGGCACATGGTGACCGTGCTACTCCCTTCTGAATCAGATCCAGACGGGGAGGGACAGGTGGAAGACTAATATGTGGGATTTGCAGGGGGTCTGGAAGTGGTTTTCTTCTTTGTGCAAGAGGGGAAGATCCTGGGGAAGTCACTGGTGAATTCTGCCTCTCATTGCACTTCAAGACAGAAAAAATAAAATTACCTTTTACCTGATGATCAAGTATACAACTTCCATTCCACAACTAAAATGCTTGATACTTATCAGATACTAAGAGTCAATTTTAGTAGTCATTTTTCATAATGGACATCTGGACAGTAGAGCTCATCTTATAGTGACTGAAAAAGAAGTCTACAAGTCATTCTACCTCAGAATTAAGATCCATGTTAACTTGTGATGATAATAAAAGAATATACATTCCAGCAATTTGTATAAAAACCTAATGATCACTGCCAAACTCAAGGGGAAAAAAAAAAATTCTACTGTAGCACTGCTACTCTTGATAAGCTTTTTATTAATAGAGAATATCAATCTAAAGTTCTATAAATTACTTTTAAAAGTTGGACATCCATGATATTGCCTCTTATTGCCTACTGCTCATTTTCAAATCATACTTCCATACAAAACAGAATGTATGTCTTCTGAATATTTACCAATCAAAACCACCAGCAAGACATTAGGGAAAGAAGCTAATTCAGCAAAAAAAATGAAGCAATAACAAAAATAATTTTAGAACAATTTTATCATTTAAGCAAATACTGAACTAATAACACAAAAACATTTAACATCCCCCTCCAGTGACGAATCACTGGATTTCTTTTTTCCTTGACCTGTCCTTTCAAATTCATCAGAACCAAAGATTTCAACTCTCAGTATAGGGCTCCACCCAATTTTGCAACTAGTCCCAACCCCTGATCTGGCTCAGTTTTAACAAACACAGCTCAGGTGCTTGCATAGATCAGTTCAAGTTATTTCTGTGAACTCACTGTATCAGTTTCAGTGCACTGTAATAAAGCTGAATGTCTGCGCTGTTCTGTGCTTTCCCTGAGAGTAGACACAAGTAGCTGGAAGACATTCCCACCAAGGATCAGCCCTGGGCCACTTGTGCACTGAGGCAGCACACTGTTCTTATATCACAGCTTGCCTAGAGGCAAAAATACACCCATTCTTAGGCTAAATCCCTTGGATAAAAACGTCCCTCTCTCTTCATGAGCTTTTTCTCATGAATGCTGAACATCCCATATTAATAACTAAAGAAAGTTCTTTAGCAAGGTAAACAAGCAAGCAACACTACCTTTCTTTACACACAATGATTATATTAAAGAAACTGGAAACTTCATAAATTCAAAAGCAGATTGAGGAAAAGGATCTAGAGCAATGACTCCTTATCAATGCTCTGTACTGCAGCTTAGTTTAACATCGTGTTCTATACAACAGGGATTGCTACCACATTTCCTTCAAAAATAGGAGCCACCACAGTTTAACTGTCAACAGTGCATGAAAATCCAGAAGGGTGAGAAGATGTTGAAAGCTAGAAAGGTAATGTGCAACTCTATAATCATTTTTTTGTTGCTATTTAGAGTCTTCCTCACTTTGTGTACAAGTGCAAGCTCAATGTCACAACTAAACATTCAAAGTTCAAGAGAGAGCAGTTTAAGATTTGTGGTCTTCATCGCTGCCAGAAGTTTCTCAGTTTCTCTCTTTATTTAAGAGGTGGTCTCAATACTCATATTAAATGCCTTGAATAAAGCCTTTCCATTTTGTTTCCTTTAATTGTTGAATGACCCTGCCCTTGACTGGAAGACCATAAAGATAAGCACATGAATTACTGAAGCATTTATCCTCTCAACATTAAGGAAAGTTGAATTACTTAAGCAAGATATGTGCAAGTATGCCTGAGCAACCGTAATTATACAATTACTATAAACCAAATGTCAATTAATTTTCTTTATGAGAAGGCATCTATCAGTTAAACAGTATAATAAACATTGTATCATTTAATAGCATTAGTTTTCAAAGTTTAGTTACAACTCCATTACGCATTCCTGAAAGCCTAAGAACCATGCAATATAATATACTCAAAGGACTGACTTCAGCAGACACAAAATGAATTTATTTCCCGAATTATCTGAAATAGAACCAAATAAGCAGGTCACACCCCAAAAAAAGATTCAATTATTTAAAATAGAGGAAAATCATGTAGTCAAGTCACAGCATTTTATGATGTTGCACAACATAACGCATTTCAGTCAGCAGGGAATTTTTCCAGAAGAGCAATCATATATGTGATAGGAGTAGGAAAGAAAGAGTAAGAAAGATAGGAAATACTGAAAACCAATTACTGGACAGGAAACATTTGTTTGGAATTTAGGATGTTCTAATTGTCACATCATCAAACTAATTAACACAATTTCCTGAGAGAGCAACCTGAGACTCTCAAATGGGAGACTGCATGGAGCTGTACAAATCCCAGCTAAGTGAACAGCACTGTAGTGATATAATTTAAAGAATATCCATCCCTGTTTCTATCTGGCGAACTTCTCTTTCACAGTTCTGCTCTAAAGAATCATTAGGCAAAATGATGCCCTCTTCCCTCAGTGTGCTCACTGGTTCCATCCATGTCAGACTTCTTTTCTCCTGCTGCAACAATAGTCTAACTTTTGCAGAGACAAAACAATAGACTATTCTCATTTAAAACAGATTCCTTTGAAAGTTCAAGATTCTTTAACCCTGATATGCTTTTAAACCCAATGAAGCAAGCAATTTCATTTATGTGATAAACTTCTAGTTCTATATATGCTTGGTATACATCCACCTCTATTGCATTCCATGGACAGTAAACCACACCTAACAAAACAAAATGGGAAATTTTTGAAGTAGTATGTGTGTGAGGGGACTTGGATTTAGGCTTACATCCATGCCTTGATATGTCTTGTTTCAAAATAGCAAAGAAATTTTTCGGTCCCCTGGACTACTATGCTATACTACAGCCACAATGCACATGCTGTGACACCAGAGATTTCAGAAAGGGAATTGATTCCAGCCAACAAGAGTAACTTATCAGGCACAATAAAAAAAAAAAAAAAGAAAAAAAAAAGTTAAATAGCTGCAAGCAAAAGCAGCTTTTCCTTCCCTACAAGGAAGCTTAATCTGTATCATCACTTGGTGCTTTAAGTAAGAACAAAAGCTTTGCTGGGACAAACTAATAATTCCTTGTTTGGATCCACTGATACTAAAAATAAAACCAAACCAAATATTCCACAGCAACGAACAGGTTTTCCTCAGCATTCAGTATCAGATTTCCATCATATTCCCATTATGAAAATCCGGTATTTTTCAATCCACACCCATCCAACCTGTCTAGCTGCATCATTTGATGCATGTTGATAACTAGGCCAACAAGATGGCTGCATCTCATGTGGAAACCAAGGCATTAAAAATGTACTAATATCTACTCTTTTTGGCACACTCTCCTAAAATGTTTGTCACTTACTGGAGATTTCTGTGTATTTTCTATACACCGGGAAAAATGTGCAATGAGAGAGAACAGCGACAAAAAGCTAAAACAAGCAAGTGATTAAGACACAAACTAACTCAAATGAACTGGCAGTGACAGAAGACAGACCTTCAGTGTACAAAGGGGTTCTGCTGCACCACACAGAGACCTGTGCAATAAAGATGTAATTAAGGAGAAGAACACAGACTCCTTTGTAACAACACGGACTTCATCTGGTTGGCATGACTGCTGCCAAGGGAAAAGCAGCTGTGACTTACTTTGCAGTTGTACTGCAGAAGGGACCACACTTGTGTTATTCCATCAGATGTATGTGTTACTGGGATATAATAAATATATATATTTATATATAGTCTTTTATATAGTCAGTAGCCAGGCTACTGAATCAGAGTTTTCAAATACTCTTATGCCAGATAGGCACACAGGAAAAGCATACTCAACATAAATCCTAATGACTGACTCACCGAGGAATACTGTCCTGCCTGTTAATGTCCTTGGAGCAAATTCAAACTGCATGAGACATTTAAGAGGGTCCAAGCAGACCTACACCAGAAGTAGTTCTCTGAAGCTTCTTTATTTATAATCAGGTAAGAGTAACTCACATATTTGTTATTTCTTGTTAAGATAAGCTGTGACCTAGGCAGAGCTGTATTATCTAGGCTTGAAAATTTATATGAGGACATAAAATTACATCACTTAACACTGATGACTGTAAGCATGTTTTTGAACAGACAGACTTATTCCCTTTATCTTTGCTGAACCAAGAAAATGCATGTGAAGGAAGGAGAGGGAATTAGTTCTGTGAGAGTCAACAGCACACTGTCAAGGGAATCAGTAATTAGGGGAGGCACACTGCCTCCCAGCATTTATACCCTTCAAATACTAGTAAGCAATCAGTTAAGTAAGTCACTTCTGTTGAGTGACATGATCTTAATACACTCCCACCAACCAGGTGTACCATGATGCAGGAAGTGATATGTATATATGACTTCAGGTACTGCCAAAGGGAATATATCGATACATATTTCAAGTCTTATTTTACACAGTTTTATATTCTATATAATGAAATGAAAAGCATTATTACTACGTAATATATGCCTTCTTCCATTACCAGAAAAAAATTCAATAATATGAAATGAGTTAAAACAGCCTCCTCCCACATTTTGAGAGCCAAGGTCTTTTGTTGTGATTTACCAAATTTGACCTAACTCACCTGCTGGAAGAAGCCTAGTCATGGCAAACTGTGTTTCAGCCTTGACAATTTCCTATCACTGTTTTAAAGCACAGTGTGAATCATTCAATCAGGGTTTTGCACATTCAGATATCTAGGAAATTAACTTCAGAGAAGACAGTAACACTCCAGATGGGGAAACTTCATCTGCTTTTAGACAAAAGTGTTTGTAGACAGTGTTAATTCACTTTAAGTTACTGAAAACCTCAGTCTCCTATATGGGTAGAGCCCTTCTCTATGTTTTCATGGGATATTATTTGGATCAAATAATTACCTTAAGCACTTATGAATTCAAAATTATTTGATCTTAGCAAGAACTCCTCCACTATCCGTTTTCTTTATTTTCTTTCTTTCTTTTTAAAAGAGGTGTACCAAATTATGTCTTGTAGCAAGGTAAAGTGACAGAGAACTCTTCATTCAGTAGGGCAATTAAATATTAAATGACAGAATAACTAACATACTCTACTAGAGACTCAAATGCCCTCTTTAATAATTAAAAAAAAAAAAATCTGTTTTCAATATTTACCTGTAATCTCCACTTTTTAAATGTGCATTTCATAATGTTGTGCTTTGCTAGAACAAAAGCTGAGAAGAGGAACATTTTGGGCAATAACTGCATTAGCTAATCTGATACCATAGGGCTGGAAATTTCTCAGTGAGGAAACAATTAACGGAGGCTTTTGGCACTACTCTTTCTCTTTCTTTCATTAAGAAATATCTGAAGACAATTTGGAAATAAAAAAAAAATAAGCTGATTGATGACGCAGATAAACAGCCTAACTGCAGTGGATTTCTCCAAAGCCTCTGTTAGAGTTGATCTGCTGCTACTGCTGACTCATACATAACACCTAGCAAGAATTACTCATTTTTCTTAATGTGCAGCCACTTACTAATTCCTTTAAAGAATGATTAAGGAGCTTCATGATTATTCTTTTCCTTAAAGCCATTTCANCTCTCCTCTAATGAGTTTCACAGCCCAGCTCACTACTAGCCAGATTCTTCTCAGAATGGTCAGCCAGGTGACTTGACACAAATACAGCCCATTTGATTTTCAAGGATTAACAGATTTATGTTGAGACAGCTTACCAGAGTCCATACAATAAAGTAAAAATTGAAAAATTTGTTCACTGAGATTACAAAGTTACAACAATACCAGCAGGTTGGCTGCAAGAGCTAAATTATTGTCTTTGCTACCTAACCTCCATCATTTCAACAAATCACATTACTACAATAGAGTCATTATGCAGCACCCTGTTCATGTGAACTGAATTATTGGCAAACAAAAGAAAATTTCACAAAGACTAAAGTTCTACATAATGTCACAGAGAAAAATATAATTTCTTTTAGCAGGCTCCAAAGATACACTGATTAGCAGGAAAAATAAAAAATGGTTAAAGAAGCAGGCAAGTCTGATAAAGAAAAGTGTAAGAAACAATGCCATATTTACACACAGGTAGTATGGTTAAGACCATCACTGCACAATCAGTGGTAACAATTTTAAGAAAACAGGTGCTAAAAATCACCAAATGACACTATAATTCAACGATTTCAAGTAGCCTTCAAGAGGCTGGCAGAGTGAAGATTTCTTCCACTGAACAATGAAATCAATGAAACAAAAATAGCAAGGCACCAAAGCACTCAAGCTTAGGTGGATACCTAAAAGAAGACTTCTT
>VZTT01002789.1:1797-15761 GCA_013400855.1 Buphagus erythrorhynchus
GGCGAAACACCCTGTGCTTAGTGTGCAAAGGAAAAATTGCCTGTGTGCTGTTAAGAGAACAATACAGTCCTCTCAATTTTTCCTTCAGTAACTTGCTGCCTACTAATGGTATACTTCTCAAGTGGCAATATAAAATTGAAATGAAAATATCCTGCTAATGATGTCATCAATATTTTGATTTTTATTTCTTAATATTAAGCACAAAAGTTGTGACCAAGTATTTGCTAATTCTTCTTGCTGATTCATTTGTGGTGATATCTTTTTTATTTCTGCATTACAGATCACAGCTGTTAATCTGTATTCTATATGATTTTGAGGCTGGGCTATTGCTTGCACCAGAAGTCCAGGGCTCTGTGTGACTTTAAAGACCAGGACGATTTTATATGGAAGCAAAGAAAATCGAATGAGTTTCCAATCTCCCATTCGGTGTCCAGAATATTTACTCACTGATATGCACCCTGCATTTTGATCTTAAGACCACCAGATCTACAACACTTAATTTGCATTTAGCACTGCTTTAAATTTTGAAAAGGGAAAGGCAAAAAAATCCCAGACCTTAAGCTTTTACTCTGAGCACAATTTTGGTTATATTTCTAAAACCATGGCAGTGGAGTCACTTTTGTGTTAAGCATGTGCAATCATACTGACAGATAAAGATCACTTTTGGCTTTGATTCATTATTCTGACAACGATTTAGCCATGTCAAAAAAAATAAAAATTATGTGAGTTGAAAATACTTATTAATTTTTTTACCCATTACTGTGGTACCAAAGCCTTGAGAAAATAGTGATTTCTGGGCAATGCCAGTTGTATGTGCTTTCTTCCTTTTTGCAGCTGTTTATTTTATCTTCCTCAGGTAGTTTTTGAGCTATAATACCATCTCTTTATTTATCAGAATTCTATGCCTGTTTTTGATATGTAGAGATACCCACAGGCTCCCCTAACCTTGTCTCATGTTGCTGTGTTGTATGAATTATTCAGAAAGTTTAGCTTTTGAAGTGGTCAGTAATTACATTACTTAACATCGAGACAAAAAACAGAGAAAGAACATGAAGAGACATCACAGAACAGATTTTCTATCCTTCAAGTACAGCCTTAGTATATAAATTTTAGAGACAATGTGTAATTAAACAAGTTTCTTTAATGTACTCTGTAGCATTTTACATTTTCAGAGTTCAAGGTTTCCCCCCTGCTGCCTAAGGAGCACTTAGCTTCTCATTTCCCTTATCCCCATGCCTACCTTTTGAACTGTTCTTCTTGTGGTTAGTAAATCCTTAAAACACTGGATTACAAGAACTAAGAATGTAAGAAATGTCAATCATATGTGTTTAGGTCAATACCAGATCTGTCTATGACACTGCAGAAAGAGGCACTGTTTCAGGAGAAGACAAAAGCCTGGCCTCTCTCCATAGATTCTTTCAGCACTTGAAATGGTTCNTTATGCGTGCATGTTTGGGTAGGAGTTTCTCTTCATCTTCTTCATTTAGTATTTGGCTTGTATGTGTAGTCCATTAATTTGCATTCTTTTAAATATTCTGGTATGGTTTGTCTCCAATACTTCCTGTGGCAGTGAGTCACAAAAATACTTTTTTTAAAACCCCTTTAAAGTCAATCTCCTGGCAGTTTCTGCAAGCGATCTCTGGTTCTAGTGTTACAGGATTTGAGGAGAAGCAGTTCTTCATTTTCCTCTGCCTGTGTGATTTTTTTTAGAGTTCAGCACTATGCAAGCTTTGTTTATATTCTTTTTCTTAGTATACATTAACTTTGTCTACACCAACACTCATCTGTCACCTTTTTGACCACTTTTTGAACACCTGATGTAATCCCTTGTCACTGATGCAGCTTCTGGTTACCCAAAAGATGTTAATTATGTAATACCATCCTCACATTTCAAGATATCACGTTTCTCTTTTCAGTCTGACAAAATAATGAATAAAACTGGTCTCAACACTTATACAGAGTAGGAACAACTGCTTGGTTTTATCCAGCCTGAAAACCACTAAGCCCCCTACTCTGCTCTTCTTGACCTTTAACCAACTTTAAATTCATAGAAGGACCTTCCTGCTAAACTTGTAACAAGTTCATAACCTTAATAAAATTTTGCTGCAGAAAATCATCAAAGGTCTTTTTAAACCCCACATTTCTCAGGTTCACTGAGTCTCCATTTATACACCTGCTGGAACCATGATAGAGCAGCAGCAGAATGGTGGGACAAGATTCCCTGTTCCAAGGGCATTGTTCACCCAACCCCAGCAGTCTGTGCACTCCATAATCTTCTTTCCTTCCAACTCTCAGAGCTTACTAGTAAGAGAAGTCCCCCCTGTAAATAAGACTCATGTTGGAAATCTTGACATAGCATTTTGGTCTAATACTTCATCGTATATTTACCTAAAATAAGTGTAACTCCTCTGACTGGTCTGCTATGAATGCATTAAGTACAGGAACTTCCACAGTGTCTTTCATGATGAAGAATTTATTGAACTACTCTGCCTTATCTCTTCTCTTTGACCCTCTGACATCATAGTCAGTGAGCAAGCCTACCAATTTTCTAGCTTGTTTCCTTTATTTAAATAAAAAATTGATCTCAGGTGAAGCGTAATTTGCCAGGTGCTCTTCAGATTATTTTAGCTTTCTTGGTTTCCTGCTTACTTTTGACTTGTCCTGACTTTTCATTCAGTTACACTTATCATTTTTAAATACCAGCCTTTTCCATGGGACAGCATCCTTGTATTTCATTGAATCATAGAACCATAGATTGGTTTGGGTTGAAGGGATGTATAAAGACCACTTAGTCCAACCCTCTGCAATGAACAGTAACATCTTCAGCTAGATAAGGTTGCTCAAAACTCCATTCAGCCAGACATTGAATATTTCCAGGGCTGCAACATCATGAGACAATTCGAGGGTTCATTTGATCTCACTGTCTGTGCCAGTGATGAAGACATCACTCATCATTCTCCATCTGGTCACTGAGACATTGCTTTCTTCTCACTGGATGCAGCCATCCAGCCAATTCCTTATCCAAATTCAAGGTCCTGACTTTACTCTTTGCCTGACCCATATCCCAGAGGAATGCAAACTCCACCAGTGCATGATCACTGCAGTCCAGATGGCCTCCAGTCTTGTCACAGATTAGTTCATTTGTGCTGATTTGTTTCCTATGAAGCTGTTCAGCACTTTTATGAGATTGCTTTGTTTTCAAACTTGTAGCAGAGAATTTACCTGTGCTTCAAAATTATTTTTGAGGAAGCATTAGATTGCTTGGAGATTTATGGATTGGTAGATTTTGTTTTTATTATTTTATTTTTAAGCTAATTGTCTCATTTTTATATAGTTCCATAGGTGGTTTAGTTGACCTTCTTCTCTTCTGTGGTGTGTCTAAACCTATTGTACTCACTCTTACAGACTGATTTTCCCTTCCTATGCCTTAGATTTGGTCCTTCAAAACCAAATTCAGAATGGCAACCTATCTTAAGTGCACAGAGACCAGTTGTTCTAGGAAGTAATGATTTATTGTGTCCAAAACCCTTTGCCATATTCATAAGATATTGATCCAGTCTATATGCAGATCCTAGAGAACTCCTATTACAATTTTCTCTTAATCTGGCAAAGTCAGTTCTGCCTGTCACGGATAAGGACTCATCTCTTGCGCTGAGAGCTGGTCAATAACTCCACATATTTCTCACACTTTTACCAGTGTCCCCCAGTGAGTTCTTTCTGATTTCAAGCTTAACAGTCTTCAAGGAGTTGAAAAGCTCACAAAAAATAAATAAATAAATAAATAATCANATTTCCAGCAGCATATAGCTGCATGCTAGACATTATAGCTACTCTGCTTCACAGGAGCACTTTTTGGACAAGTCTTTAGAAACATCACTTTTGGAACTACTTCCTTTTTTATTGAAAAAAAATCTCACTTGCAGCTGTTCACTCATTAGCTAGATTTGTGCAGTTACTTTAATCAGCATTCTCATTTTCAATTAAATAGTTTTTGTGATTTATTGACAATGCCACTTAGTCACAGATCACATTGAAATATAAGTTCTGGGACAATATTAAACAGGAGATCTATTTTGCCTCATCAGCTGTATTTTAAACTACTCCAGTAGGAGAAAATAACTCTTCATCTCTGACTGTCCCTGGAGCAGTTAAAAGGAGTCCTCATGTTAAATTCATTCCCTTAAGGAAAATGTCAGAATGTAATAATATTGTAAAGGATCAATGACTTTCAGAAGGTCAGACAAACCTTTTTCTGTTCCTTTTGCAAAAATTAAAAATAAAAAGTGAAAGAATATTTCCATGTAATAAGTCTTGGTGTGGTATGCAAAAAGATTATGTTTTATCTTCTAATGTTAGTTTAGTCATACCCAGAACCTCATTCCTGAAGCCACCAAAATTCCCTTTTTTTCTTCTGCAGCTGTAGTACTAGCAAAACTCTCAATATTTATCATAGAACCGACTCAAAGAATATGCTAAGTTGGAAGGCATCCACCAGGACCATCGAGTTCACCCTATGCAGGACACCCCAAGAGTCACACCATGTGCCTGAGAGCTTTGTCCAAAAGCTTTTTGAACTCTGTCAGACTTGGTGCTGTGACCACATCCCTGGGAAGTCTGTTCCAGTGCTCAGCCAGCCTCTGGATGAAAAACATTTTCCTGATACCCAGCTTAAAACTTCCCTGACTCAGTTTCATGCTCGGGTTTGGTCACTGGTTGTTTGAGGGAAGAAATGGGTACTTGTCCCTGTGCTTCCCCTCACAAGGGAGTTATATCCTGAAATTAGGTCTTCCCTCAGTCTCCTCCAGGACCAAAGAGACCAAGTAATGCCAGCTGCTCCTCATGCAGCTTCTTCTCCAAACTCTTCACCATCTCAATAGCCCTCCTTTGCAAGCTCTCTAAAAGCTTAATGCCTTTTTCATGGGCCCAAAACTGCACACAGGATGTGAGATGAGGCTGCCCCAGAGCAGAGCAGGACAATCCCCTCCCTTGACAGGCTGAAGGTGCTGTGCCTAATGCATTCCTAAATGCTCCTTTGCTCTTTGCATCAGTTTATAGGGCACTGCCTTGAAAATATTAGGGCTGCTTTCCTGTCAAGATGGGAGATCTCTTCATCATGTTGCAGGATTGTTTCTCAGGACCCTATTAATTTTGGACTGTTATTTTCTGGAAGTTATGCTTCAGCATCAGCAACTTCATCTTCTCTGTGTCTACCAGGACTATGTCTGCGTTAAGTTGGTAATCAGAGACTTTGCTTCTTTAAAAGACAATATTTTTTTAAACTATATTGTAATAATGGATTCATTTGGGATTTACATTGTGCCCACTTTTTCTTCTAGCAGGTGGAATACCTTTCCTCTACAAACCACAGAGAGCACATGAAGTAGCTATACGTGGGAAGATATGGTGGGAGGCAGGCAGCAAATGATGTTCATATTTTTCATCCCAAATTCCCATTCTCAACTAGATTCATTTCACTATGCTTTTTCTGCTTAACAGAGATGCTAGGATGCAATTCCTCACATCTATGTCTTAGATGCAGATGTCAATGACTGAGCTATTCAGCTCCTGTTTGACTCAACAGGAGTATCACCAATGCAGTCAGTGGGCGAGATTTTTCTGACCAAAGACAGGGATCATAACCTACACTGCACTGGCAATCCCTGATGGCTGCTCATTCACTGTGGAGTCTAGCCTGGCCTGCTGGGCTGTGCTCTCACAGCCATAATGTCTCAAATGAATATTCCCCACACACACACTGCATGTGCCATCCACCCAAGTCATCAAATAGGCTTGAAAGCTGTATCCAGAAAATTATTCATATGCAGGCAATTCATATGCACAGTTCTGTTCTGACAGATTCAGAGCAATGCTTAAACCCTGTCCCAAACCTCAGCTGAATCCAAAGGGCACAAACATAACCCGTGTGACACAGAAGGTTTGGGGTTATGATACACAAACAAGTTACTTTAGGCTCTAAGGTAGCTGTAAATTAGTTGATGGCAATATTTGTCCTACTATGTGTTCATCCTCAGCGTCACCCTACAGTAAACACAGGGTAATCTAAGGAATTTTAGCCCTTACAGTAAAAAAGGGCTCAGCTGCCTTGTGCTTATTAAAGAGGACCATGTGAAAAAGGCAAGTGGAGGACAGCAGCTGAGAGGCTGATATAATGAATGAGACTCATCTGATCAAATGTGAGCATCTTTTACCTGTGTTTAGGAATATGGTAGTCAACCAGGGCTTGCTTGCTCAGCTCTTTTTATCCTGAAGTAGACCTCCAGACTATGTAAGATGAATTCTTCCCTAAAGGTACATATTCCTTCTCCTGTCTGTAAAAGGACTAGATCACTTAAGAGATGGAAATGCACACAGATAGATAGGATATGGCCCTTTTTGTTCTGCAGCAATTTCCACACACATAATTCTATCCCAAAGTGATATGTGCACATGCCAATTACTTTTCATGAGCTGGGCCAGAGATTAAAATTTTTCTCCTGGTGACAAGTATCTCACCCACAGAAAGGTGATGGGGCACAGCTGCAATAATGTTTTTTCCATGAGCCTTTTTATGGTGTTCATCTTTTATTCCAAATCTTTTAGAATAATAACATTTTTACATTAATTAGCACTTGTATTTGTGTATTTATGGAAGCACTTCACAAATTTCACTTTTATTTATGAAAACATTTCATGCTGCTATCAACACTATCCCTAGAAACCTGGATTGTTTGTATTAAAATAATAATAAACAAGCAGGAGTTCATTTGAAAGTAACAAGGTCTCTGAGCAATTTCATTGTTTAGAAAGACGGTCATTGCTGAAAGCATTTTCATTGAGGCTGATTAGATAGAGCATGGGGCTTTTTGCTGCAAATATTTTTATTCCAGCAGCAATGATATTAACCATTTAAAGTCTGATGTACAATGTGGAGGCAGAATTGTTCACTGTGTGCCTCTTTAACCTGCCTGGCACCTTTCTATGAACTCTCATGTTTGGACAATGCTCTCAGGCACATGGTGTAATTCTTGGGGTGTCCTGCACAGGGCCAGGAGTTGGACTCCATGATCCTGATGGATCTCTTCCAACTCAGCTATTCTATGATTCTATGATCCTGTCCACTCATGATCACACAAAACACCAGAAATAGGTTTTAGGTGGGAAACCTATATAGGTGCTGTAGGGTAATTTTCTTAAGTAGGAGACTGTCTCCCAGATTCTCCATGCTATATGGATCTAGTTCCAGGGCTGAAAGAAGAGCCATGACAAATTAAGAATTCTAACATTCAAGCTGTGTGTGTGACTAATCCTTTCTATCCTGCCTATTAACCTCTGTTTGAGGCAGATCAAGTGAAGCCCGGCTCAACAGCGCTGCCACCACCCACACACTCAGCAGCAAGTCTCTTGTAGGGTGAAATTTATGGTTGTGCTGAAACACACCAGTTTCAGTCATATCCTCAGTCTGCAACCCATCACAGTGGTTGTCCCTGAAGAATGTAAAGTGAACCAGCCCTTGCACATAGCCCTGACAGCCCCCATTGCTTTACTTTGGTAGTACAGATGGCTCTGGCTAATTTGAAAATCAGAGAGAAGAGGTCAGCATGTGCAGACATAGCCAGGCTAGCTTTAAAGTGGTTCAGCTCAGCTCAGGCCAGCCCTGTCAGTGTGCTCCCAGTGGTGACTTGTCCAGGCTGTGCTGCCACAGGCCCCCTCCTGCTGATGACACTGCAAGTGTGTCTACATGTATTCCAAGCATAATTAATTAATTAATTAATGGATTACTTAATATACAGGATTGTCTGGAGTTTGGAAGAGGCCACCCTGAGCAAGGCTGAGAAAAAGTCATCACATATGCACAAGAGCAGACAGAAGCTGTGGCAATGCACCAGGGAGGCACTTTGGAAAGAGAAGAAACAGTGGTCACTGGTTTTGCACCTGGCAAACAGGGCAGAGCTTGCTCTGCAGATCTTCCTGAGTCACTGTGCCTTGTCCACCAGTGCCTGGAGTCCCCACCTGCCCTGTGCTGGGTGCTGAGGGTGAGCTGACACATCTCACAGATGCCAAGGCCCCGCAGTGACAAGTACAGGGTGGGTGGCAGGCAGATGATAGAATTGGGTAACTGGGATGTAGCTCTCCAAATGGTTGCAAGAGCCTTCTCAAAACTTTGACATTTCCTGGTTTCCCACTTGTGTAGCAGAAACCTCTGGAATATCTGCTTTAAGGAAACCACAGTCTGACTGACAGGCCAAATCACTATGGAGCACTGTTGTGAAATCATACAGAACAAGGAAATGACTGAACTCTCGGTTACTGTTATTTCTTGGCAGATGGTTAGAAAGGATTACCATAAGCAGAGAGGTAAGGGTGGGAGGTCCTATAGAGATGTGACTGTTTTGGTAAAGAACCACTGGTGGTAATATAAAAATCTTACCATCTGGAGCTGGACAAATTGGCAGAGAGCACAGAAGCACTTCCTTTCTATCCACCATGCCCAGCATTCCTTGGAACTGGCAGGTTATACCCATGGTCAGGTATCTAGTGGGTGCAACAGGAGTGTATTCTTAAATAACTATTTATTGTGTATGCTCACTATGGCCATACTGAACAGCTCAGAAAATCTGGGAGTGAGACAGAGGGACAGCATATCCACTGGCATCTGTGAGTGAGCAAGCTCCTTTGCTGCTTTAAGCAGTTATTTGATTTAAACTTGTCTAATTTAATTCATCTGCTCTCAAGCTGTCAGCTCCTGTCTCTGCAATGCCAAAAAGGCCAGCCTTCACTGCCCATTAATCCAATTTATGCTACAGCATCACTGTTTTCCTCCCAGGCTGCCCATCATCTAGAGAGGAGCTCCCTTTAAAATCTGCAAAGCTTTAGTGTGTTCATCTTGTGAATGGCTCTGCAGCCAGGCTGCTCGTAAAGCAGCCCAGCCAGAGATGAGGACACCAGTCTGTTCTCTCTGCTGCCTCCCTCAGTGAACATGATGGTTTGTCTTTTCCATTGTACCTGTACTGCAAAACCCATAATCTACTCTTGATCCCTCTTTCTCTGCTATGGTCAAACTATTCACAATATACAGTATGTCCATCCTAGTGAGAAGTTGTGACAGCAAATTCCTGTGCTGAGGGGACTATTCTGCTCTGACCAGGATCATAAGGTCTGAGCCTTCATAGATATCACTATCTATAAAAATGTCACAAATTATTTGACCTGTGGCTGTCACCTTCAACATAAGTGAGGATATTGCTCTATGTGCCTGTGGTTTGCTGCAGTTTTTCACCTCTCTTACAAGACCATGTCCTAGTACATTTAGAAGAATGAAAGACATTAATGCAAACCATGGCTTTTTCTCCACTCATTCCCTGGTCTTTAACCATTGAAGTGCCAGCTAGATTAGCACAGTTACTCTTAAATTATCCTTAAATAGTCTTAAGTCAAGAGGAGAATTGGATGTTAAATATCAGTTCACCACACGACTGGAGATCAGGTTGGCTATAAACATAATGGATTTCAGTAGAGTTACCTCAGATATACAAAAGTATAGCCAAGAGCTTAATTTAATCTTAAAGTAACATTTCAAAAGACTCATCAGAGCAGTGGCTGGGTTTTCAATAGCAGCACTTAACCACATTTCAACAATGCACTGTCATTAGTGTTCAGTGGGAATGCTCAGGTGCAATTTGTCTCACTGCTTTCAAGTAAGCAAAGTGAAGCCAATAATTCTATTAATGAAAGCTGGGGCTGTGTTTTCCACACAAGCAGAAACATAGTCTTGTGTCTATATATTAGAAGGGAAATTAATCAATTGAAAAACATGGAATAGAAAGTGCTATTCTAAAAGTAATAACAAGAAAGTGGACCAATAAGTATCTTTTACACAAAAGCAGCTATTTTGTTGACCCCAGTGTATATGTAAGGCATGAATAAGCCTGCAGTTCTCTTGACAGAAAGACAGCAATCAAATCATGCAACATGTTCTTCTGCTGTCATGTTCAATTCATTAAAACCTGCTGAGCAAGCATCAGCAGAAAGCCTGCAGGACTTGGGAATAACCATCACAGCACCAAGAGAAAGCATTACAAGTTAGTTTTAGCCATTTAGACAAGAGATAATAGCATCTTTATTACCAGAGATGGGGGACAGCCAGAGAACTGAGAAGCCAGACTAGGACAGAAGTATTCTTATAGTTTAGGGAACTTTCTTAGTGGAATTTTGATTTCAAACATGACCAAGCTTGGGACGATGGACTACAAACTTTATTTACATTTATCTTTTCATTACTTTGTCAAATTGTTTACTGGCTGAAACAGTACCAATTTCAACAGCTCACTATTCTGTGCAAAAATATTCACCTTGTAATTTCTCTTATTGTTCAATTTAAAACACTGTGTCTGAGGGAAGGAAAGGAAAATGGTGTATGCATTTTTACAGCATACTATATGAAGATTCTGAGAAAACTAAAGAAATATTAATCATAATTTAATTATATCATTCAGTATAACCATCTGTTGTAAGAAAATGACCCAAAGAGCAAAGCAAGCAGAGCTGACAGGCCAGACTGCATGTAGACAATAAATCATTTGACAAATACATGCTTTCATTCCTTTTGCTAACTAATCTGTGTAACAGCTCTGCTGAGTTACTGGATCTTACAAAGATAATACTGGTTCCCAACAAGCACACATGGCTGCTAATGCAGTGAGAGAAAGGTTACGTTTTACCTAAGGGCAAACTAAATCCAGCTTTATTGACAGGCACTCGTAGATGCTTTGGAGATCAGTGGGAAACTAAAGATACAGAACTATTAAAGA
Organism: Buphagus erythrorhynchus; assembly: GCA_013400855.1. Classification (NCBI taxonomy): domain Eukaryota; kingdom Metazoa; phylum Chordata; class Aves; order Passeriformes; family Sturnidae; genus Buphagus; species Buphagus erythrorhynchus. Next base: position 12,606 of record VZTT01002789.1, read on the forward strand.
AACATCAACAAACTTGAATAAGTATCTGAAATATATTTCCTTTCCCTGTTGATTGCTCTTAGGATTTTACAGTCATAAAGAGTAGATGAGATACTTGTAGCCAAAAGAATTAATATTTTTTATTTTAATAGACTAACAGACTAAGGGAGAATGAAGTTAAATGCTAGAAAGGTAGTAGAAGTTTAAAGGTACATGAAAAACAAAGGTCACAGAAATGACAGTGGCCATGGCTGAGGATTTCCCTACAGGTGCCAGACCTGTAAGCTCACAAAGCAATGGGATCAGGGCTAGTGGCAGTTGCATCCACAGTCTGGAGGTGGCCCAATGAGCTTGTTCCTGAGTTTTGCTCAGTAAGCCAAATCAGTGGTCTGCTTGGTGTCAAACCCCAGCAGCTCATTTCATTTCTCCTTTCTACAAGCTTAATTTCAGAGCTAGGAGTGACTCTGATGCCACCTTTCCCTGTGCCAGAGAGGAGCAGTAACCACTGTGCTGGGCCCAGGGCTAGCAAGTGATGTCTGTCCTGATGTGAGCCAGGCATGTGTTCACACCCTGTGCCACCTCTGATGCTCCAGACTGTGCTTCACCCCCCATTGGGCCTTGATGGATCCCACCAAGCCCATTTTTCATTGCCTTGGACTCATTGCCAATGCATCATTTACTTTTAGCATCCACTATTTGAGCTTTGAGTCCACACTGGAGCTATCAGCAACTTCACCAGCAGCTTTTACCACCAGCCTCACGCTGCTGAGGCTACTTTGGGTGCTGCTATGCTCATCCCAGAGGACTGAGAGCCACTGCTGAATGCAGCCCACTGTGGTATTCTCAGTTCTGGCCATCCCCCATGCACATTACCATTCTGATTACTGGTTTTCCTGTGTATTTGTCTTGTCTTTTTCTCTGCCTAAGATTAGTATGGTCCAATAATCCTATGCTGCTAAACAAAAGTGAGTCAGAGAGTGCTCCGGATGTCAAGAGGTGTGGACCTTTTTATGTCAACATTATTTAGAACTAGGTAGGACATGGGATCTCTTTGTTCAAAACATTTGAAGTACTGTGAAAGTCAGTGATGAGATCACCTGCATAGAAGTCACAGGGCACAAAGCACATTATGTGTTGCAGTTCTCATGGAATCATTCAGGTTGGAAAAGGCATCCTAGATCAAGCCCAGCTGTTAAGCCAGCACCACCATGGTTCCTGCAAGAGAGCAGCAGGCTGCCTAAGCGTGCCAAGCCTGCTGCACCACCACCACAGTGTTGGAGCAATCGAGGAACCCAAACCTGACCTTGATTAATAAAATTTTCTTTCGGCCACTTAGAATGGATCTCACCTATTTCAGCTCAAAGCTATAAGGGCACTGATTGTGGTGCTCATGAGCCTCTCAGCTAAAAAAAGGCAGAGGCACAGAAGACTGTAGCAAGAGCAAATCATAGTTTGCCCACTGCTGAAAACTAAATGCTGTAACACAGAAGAATTGTAATGAAACTGAGAAGTGGTGAAGAGTAGGGAACTGTCATATGTGATCATTTGGTCTCATGGATCAAGAAATTACGTATTTTCATTTATAGTCCTCAAGATAAATCCAGTTTGATTCATTATGCAGCATTACAACAAAATGTTACCTTATAAAAATTACAGATCCTTGAGGCAGCCTGTCTCCTCTCCTTATCATCTAATGGAAGAAGAAAGTCCTTGTGTTCCTGGAAAATCTACCCTCAGAGTATGTTCTATACTGATGTAATTGTTTGGAATTTGGATGTGATTTTACTGATGTGATTTGGATTGTGGAATGCAAGCACTTCTTTCACATTTTCCCTCACTCACTAAACTGCTAAACATGTTTGCCACGGCTGGATTTTTTTGTATCACATGTTAAATGAAACTAATCCTCCTCTAATTATTTCTTAAATTAGGCTTTAGAACAATCACTCCATAAGTTTTAAACAATTGCAGTGCTAGGTACTGACAGTAGCATAAAGTAGAGCACTAATTTACAAACAGTCATCACTTTGACTAGAATAATTCATACAATAAAGTTATCGTGAATGCTGCACTTTAATGACTACAGGTGACAAATTCTGTCTCTACCCCTCTGGTCCTCCAGGTCAACCATGTAATTGTCAACCAGGCTGACCCAGAGCTGGTGCCTGTGACAGGCCACAACCTGTTTCACCAGGATTCAAGGCAGGCATTAAAGAAAAAAGATTCATTTGTGTTTCCATGTGCATCCATTACCTGATACCCTGCAGCTTGAAGATAAACCAGTTCCTATCTTCTGTGGACAGTAGGGTCAGTCTCCATTGGTATGCTGGCACCTTAAGCACCTACAGGTAGGTATCTCAGTACAGGTGTCTTATCTGGATCAAATTTCCACCCTAAGAGCTTTCCTGCTTCAAAGCAGACAGAGCAAAGATCAGATGATTTACAGTGCAATCTAAGATAAGGGGGCTTGGTTTTTCCCAGGGGCTGGAAAAGTCCAGGACTCTCATGCCAGAAGAGAGATCACATCTAAAGGTCTACAGCAGAGACAGAGTCTGCAAAGTCACAGAGAATTCTCACTCCTTAGCTCAGCCACCTCCCTGGTTTCTATTTTCCCCTCTGTATTTTGTAGCTGGCTTCTCAGTACAGCAGTTGTGAACAACCCCTTCCTAGGGAACAAAGGCTGAGGGATCTCACTTCTCTCCTCAAGCCATTCGTGTTCTGTAATGCATTTTCCTGTGGCTGGGCCAGCTCACAAAAGGGAGCACAAGTTTGGTTTTTTGTGGGACATGTCAAAGTATCTAGGTATTTAAAAAATATAATCTAAAATGTCACCTCCTGAAGCCCGTTGCCTCAATTTCCCCATTTCCCCATAGGACCATTCAATAGACAATGGTTCTCCAATATATGATTAAGCCTGTCTCTTCCATATTCCACAGCTTCTCTCATTACAGAAATTCACAAATTTTGAGGGACTTATTGGAAGTTCCTCTCCAGATACTTATTTTTGATATATTTGTAACTTCCAGGTATGTGATGCTGAGTCCCTAGTCAGGGAATGTTAAAAATACTTTTAGATTATTTTTCCATAAAGATACAATTTTGCTACAAAGACAGCAGCAACCAGACTGCAGAAGGCAGAAATTCTGTAAACAGGAGGCAGAGGGAGTCCCTGCTCAC
>VZTT01002792.1:9765-20654 GCA_013400855.1 Buphagus erythrorhynchus
ATCTGTTTGTGGCACAGATGCATGCATGGTCTGAGCTAAGGGATGTGCCCTGACTTTGTGATTATGGGGCCATGGCAATTACATAGATTATTTAATCAAGTAGCATCCACTCTGGTGTCTTTATTTTCTTTATTAAAAAAAGAAAAAAGACATCTCTAATTATCAGCTAGACATGTGGAGCTAATTACCGTGACTTTGATGTTCTGTTTTTTTACTTCCTGACTTTTATGTTATCCCTTTAAATGCTTCTGCTCAAAATGCACTTTTTATATATGTGTGGAACTGGGAAACTTTGTAATAGTTAATTGAAAAGGGAAGTATTTTGATTTCCTGTCTATTTGGGTGCATATCCCCTGAGACACTCCAGCACAAGGATCCTGAAAATGTAGCAGGATTAACTTGAAGTAATCTTCCTCAACCTCTCCCTTTTTCTTTGTAAAGGGAGGGAGTGTGGGATCAGGATTTCATGAATGGGATAGAATTCCAGGAGTGTAGAGTGTAGCTTGGACTCAACTGCAATCTTGGGTAAGTCATTTAACATCTATCTGCCTTAGTTTCTCTTTTTGGAAAAAAGAAAAAAAAAAGTAATCTCTTCTTCAGGCAACTGATGTGACGCCTAATTTGTGTGTGTAGAAGTTCTTATAAATCCTTAAATTAGGAAAGGAAGAGAAGAATAAGTAGCCATTAATACTAGTCTCACCAGAATAGGTGTGTTAGCATGCTCCTAGAATTCCCTGAAATGTTAGATTTTCCATATGTTGCATTTTATTGAATGGCCAATCCTTCTCTCCTTTCCTTTAGCTTCATTAACCTGTTCTGAAAGAGGAGAACAAAGAATCAATTGAAATATGTAAGACTGGAAAGTTTAACATACTACAGCACTTAACTACAGACTGCAGAATATTTAAAGTGTGGTTCCACTCTGAAGTTGGCAAGCTGAGGCAATACCTATGTGGAGCATTAAAGCCATTGGATGCTGCATTTATTCTGTAGAAATAGAATTTGTAATGCTTGATATTTATTGCCTCTCCGTGATTTTTGTATGAAATTTGCTCAGCTGATAAATAAAAGGAGGTAAGTGCCCAAATGTCAGCTATGTCAGCTTGTCCTGAGACTCCAAGCATGAGCTGAGTCTATTCTTTGCAATGACAGCAGGAGTGGAAGTTCTGATAGCTGTGTTAATTCCTTTCCCAGAAATTCTCTACCTATCCCATCTTCAAATGCAGTTCCTCTTCTGACTGCCTTCACTGGATCTGTGCAAGGGTAAATGAACATAGCATAGCGAGCAGTTGTGTGGATGAGACATAAATGGAAGTTGTGTTAAAAATGCCTGTTTCTGGTTAGACCAAACAGAAACCGTGCCTTACCTACTACAACAGAAATATATCATTTTTATTGTTACTTGCTTCAGCCTGCAAGTTTAATGAAAGTGTCATGCTTGTGCTTTTTTCACTAAGCTCAATTTTATCTGAATTTTGTCCCATTCATCTACAGGTCTGTTGCNAATCTCTCTCAGAGGTTTTGCCTGCAAAGAAAGAACCAGACAAACCTGCACTGGGGAAATACTGAGTTTCAGTCAGTCTTCCAATGTGCTTTCATTGTTCAGCTACTGTTAGCTGTAGGCAACAACAGTGGAAGGGGCACATTCATAAAAGCTATTAGAATAATTCTCTTATTGCCTTTTCTTTCTTTTCTTCTTAGTTTCTACAGTTTGGAAATCATTATAAGCCACTCTACATGTTTATATACCTACACATTCACATTTTTTATTGGATACATAAAACTTTTCTCCCCTAAGTGCATGAATCCATAAAAGCAGCATAAGGAGTGGAAAACACGACAGGTCTGGAGAATTTATGCATATAAGAATGCTGCAGCCTGGGAAAGGGAAAGAATATACAAATACTTCTTTCTCAATACATTCCATCTATTCAGTGATCTTGATTATAGCACACACAAGAATTGGGTGACAGCTGCTTGTCCCCCATCATTCCTCAAATAGTCCACCCCATCCTCTGTCACATGGTGTGTTTATCTTGGCCACCTACCCTCCTCTTCAGTATTATTAGCAGTCTGATAATTTATACTGTAAACTGAAAACATTTCAATCAAAGGCAGGATCCAGTGCTATTGAAACATGTTCTGACATCCATAGCCAGGTCAGGCCAAAATTTTATTTTTCCTTGGAAATAATCTGGAACTCTTTTTATTTTTTTCTTTTCTGATTGACAATAACTTATGTGACAGAGTTGTCTGTGGTTTAATAGCATTGCATTGCACTGAAAACCTGACATCATCTACTGCCAAACCTGGGATTTTCAGCAGATCACAAATTTTTTTAAATCAAAAACTCATTTATTCAGTGGTGAAAAGAATAAAAAAGAAAAAATACAACATCTGTGTTTCTCCAGATTGTTTGAACCTTAATATAGGCAGTTATGTTTCCATAGGTTACAGCAATTGAGAGAGGTACTATTTAGTATTGAATCATTTCAAAATTATGTACTGTAGAAGACAACAATACAACTTAGGATTCTGTTTACAGTGGTGGAAGTAATTGTGTTTATAATCTCAGAAAAAGAAGGCGATGAGTTGGGAAGTGAGATGTCCATCATTTCAGATTCTAGCTCTTGCCACTGAGGAGGTCTTTGGTAGGAAATATTGGATGAATCACTTTGCCTATCACTGGGCTGCCTCATGGCTGTTCAGCAGTGTAGAAAAACGGTAATTTGTTGGCTTGAAGAAGAGGCAAAGGTTAATTTTAGAGCATGACAGTAGCCTAATATCAGCTGTGGATGTTTTACATCCAGGTCTTATTCAGTGTCCTTTGGTCTGTAGTCTTAAAAAATTAACCAGTCAGCCTTACTGCTTTGAATTTTTTTTTCTGGTGACAAAATAAGAACAGCAACTATTGCTTAAATGTGTTTGAAATGCTCCTGCAGCCCTCTCAAGGAGATAGTCCCATTCAACATTGCATTACTGCTGCTGTAAATTCTGTGCAAATATGCCTCAATGTTCAAGAATAAACATCTTTGATAGATTTAGCTTTAATTATCTTGATTGACAAAGTGAAACAAGGTCCACATAGATGTGAAAATGCTGTGACTATGCTACAGGGTCCTGTGGGGTAAATCCCTTCCTTAAATGCTTATTGCTCCTCTGGTATGGGACTATACAAAGAAAAATAATTTATCTTCTGTTGGAAAAAACAGCTTTTATATCAAATAACGTCCCGGAAACGGAATACAGAACCCAGGACAAACCCTTTGGCAAGAGCTCACATGTTCTTGTATTCTTCCTTAAGGAAATCAGATTTTCTGGTTTCAGTACTTTCTCCTTCCAAATTTCCAGACTCAATACATTTATGGTTCTGAATATTCCAGATCATCTGGAATGGGTTTAAAGAACAGATTGGAGAATGGAACAGATTAAGATAAGCAATCTTTTATCCCACAGAACAACCTCTCAGCGTTCTCTCTTTCTGAAGCCATTCAACACACAAAGAATCAGTTTAACCATTTTCAGCCTAACACAGTTGAAAAAGTTGTAATGTTGTGGATCCTTGGCAGGCAGGTTCTAAGAGTTCGTAGAATGGTTCATATTAATATAAGTAATATAAATAAAATCTGCTTGGTTTTGCTTACCTATTAAAAAAAGAATTAAGCACACAATGTGTACTTATATGTGTGTGTATTTTGAAATTATTAATGCTTTTGCTAAATTGTCCAAAATAAAGTAGTTTAGTGGATTTAGATGTTACATAAATAAATGAAATTTTTTTCGGTAGGCAAATTTTAAAATAAGACAAATGCAAACTCTTAAAGGAGTGTCCAAACCATTTAAAAACTTTATTGCTTCCTCCATGTTGCTTTTCTATGTCTCTGCTTTTTACATGATCTTAAATGCAAAAGGTACCTTTTTTTGCAGTAATCTTTGCTGAAAAAAGACATTATCTTCTTGGAAGGTTTTAATTGAAAGATGGGTTAATCATAAATTTTTCAAATGATTCAATCAAGCTTTGTTCTATCGTCAGGTGTGGTTTGGAAAATTCCCACCTTTGCTTATTATATATTTCTGAATCAGAGGTAACCAACCAAACAACATAGGAAATTCCAATTAACTGCAGTATTAATTTCATGCTTCTGAGAGACGGCTGGAGATTGGAGAGAAGAACATTTTCTTTTAGTGTTACATCTGTTATTGTTCTATCAAGTATTTTGGTTTCAAAGGGAGGAATGGAAGGAGGAACACATTTCTTTGCACTTGAGCTCAATAATAGTGATGATAATGATAAAAACAACAGTAATATTTGAGCTTCCTTTCATTACATACCAGTGAAGGTGGAATTAAAGAGATAAGTGTAAACGCTGTGCTGTATGTATGTGAAGCAGATTTGCTGAGAGAACTGCTGAGTAGTCACTCCCTTGCTGGCATTGGCCAAGGTGGTAGTGGCTGCAGGAGTATGGAACATGATTTTAGCCATATAAGCCCCATGTGTCCCCTCCTACAGCATTTCTGAGCATCTCATCTTGTCTGGGATGGGTCTGCCTCAGCTCATCACTCATTGTAGGAGGAGCAGCCTTGCATCCCAGACCCCCACTCTGTATTTGGATTTTCATTGTGCGAGAGAACAGAGAGAAAAAAAAATACATGTGCGTGTTCAGCCCATGTTGATTGATTGTTCCTTAGCTATGAAACAATTTTCTGTACCAATTATGTCTTTTAAGATGACAGAAGCCATTTAGTCTAATGACCATAATAATTAATTTTCATTATAAATCAGATTAGTTAATGATGCTGAAGTCTACATTCTTCACAGAACTAAAGTACAGTATCTTACATGAGCTTTCAGGACATATAATTTGCTATATAAGGCACCACTTTAGAGGTTTCTGAGCCAATAAGAGTAGCATTGACTGTCTTTGACCTCCAGGATCCAGTGGGAGCACCTACTGTCCCAATGTTAGGTCCTTGCTAATAGCTTTCCATTTGTAGCCACGGGCACAAAGCACCTAAGGCTGAAGATTCACTAGTTTTATAGCATGTTTGTGGGCAAAATTACTTAAGTCATTGGTTTTTTTCTTACACTGTAAAAAGTTACAACAGAGCAAACAGTATTCTGGGAGCAAGGCGGTGCTTTTGTGTTTTATTTCCAGAATAATATTCTTGCTGAGTTTTTCTAAACTTTTGGTCCTGTGGTCACTTTAATACACACTAAGACCATCTGTAAAATATCTAAATGGGTAGTGAGCAAACAATCAAAACTTATACTAAGTTATATTTTTTACCATTTAGTCTTTTGCAGTAGACAACCTATGAAATTTCTTCAGAAAATTCATAGGCTTCTTGAATGAAGAAAGGTATGTTCTCTATAACAATTTTGCAGAAAAGCTGTATTTATTATTTCAGGCCATAAAACTACTAAAACTAATCAAATACCTCACCAATGTATTTAATTTTCCCCATTCTTAAAGTCAGTGTGTTGAGATGAATTGACTGTTCGTATTAATGATAAGTATGCAATAAAGAATGTGGATAATCACTGTGCAGCTTGTAGCTTTTGATGATTTTAATTTAGGATATGAAACCATCCATTATTTTTGGTGTGAAATGGGCCACCATCTCATGTGGTGCTCTTCTCTAACTGAATGCTTCTAGTCATTCACAACATTGTCAAAGCACAGATTAAGAAAGTACAATTGGTGACGAATACACAGTGAATTATCTGGTTTGCACATAAGTGCAGGGGAAGCAAAGCCTTGTACACGTGGCCAAAGCCAGTGTGCCAGCCTTGCCTCTCTGGTGGGCTCTATAAACATGATTTGGGATGCCTTCTGTTCACTGGCTTCACCAAAGGAACTGTATTGGCTTCAAAATAAAACAAAATAAAACAAAAGCAAAAGAGTTAGAAAGGAGAGAGAGGAAACAGAAAGTGAAGATCTGTAAGAAAGTTAACAGCACTTCATTGATAGATTCACATTTTTGACTACATGTTTCCAGAAAGGTAAAAAAGAGAGGAAGTAGATACCCAAACTGGAAAACTAGACAAGGAAGAACAAGAAGGCAGAGTAGGGACTGCATAGCTGATATGAAGAGGGGTTAAGAATCATTTTTACTGGAAAGGATGCAACTATTCAGGGTATAGAGATGGCCTGGCAAATCTGTATCTGACCAAGGAAAGCTGAAAACTATTATTTCATTAAATTGTCTCTCATTTCTATTCTTGTCATTAGCACATAACTGATTAAAATAATGTTATATGAGCCGGCACAGCCTTGTCAGTTCCTCTTTGTACAATATTGTTAAATGTGGTGCTCTTCTCCAGCAATAACCTAGTCACATCCAGCTCCTAGGTTAATTTATAGACTTAATTTTTAATCCATGTATTCCATTAAAATAGAATTTGTTAAAAGAACATCACTGTCAGGATGGTGGTATATTTCCTATGTTATAGCACTGCATTTAGACTGAAAATATTGGACTACTTAAATGTCCTATTGCCTCAGATATCTTTGAAAAGGGAGAATAGTTAAAACAATACTACACTGCCCGATCTGTAAAGGTCAATGACATTGTGTCATGAGAGAGCTGCAGGAAATGCAAACATTTTCCAGCCTGGGCAGTGCTGGCTGGGCTCTGCAGAGCTCCTGCCTCTCCTGGGGCACCAGGAGCAGCCTTTGCTGCAGGAAGGGAGCAGAGGCTCCCCCAGGTGCAGCCAGCCCTGGGGACTGGGCAGGTATGTGTCTGCTCAGGCAATCTGGAAAACCTCCTCTTACATTTTAACTAAACACATTTTTTATATTAAAAAAAAAAAAAAGGTTTCAAGTTGTTAATTTTAGCCCCCAAATATTTTGCTGGCCTGCAGTTGGGAAGTGGTTTCTTAATTAAAATAAAAAAATAAAGTGAGGAATGTAAGGACATAAAGTGAACTTGATTGTTTTTACCAGTATTTAGTTTCTAATACAGTAAAGGCCCTGCCATAACTACAAAAGAAGACACAGCTTTTGAGAGATCTACTTTTAAATTTGTGTCTGAAGGAACTTTAAGTTTATTTTATAATATTTCTCTATGTTCTAAATAAACCACTTCTGGAGGGGATGGGGTGGAATAACTGAATGCAGAGCGCACATTTTCTCTGTAAGGGACAAGCAAAAACAGTAAAGCCCACTTTTATTTCTTCCATTTCAAAACTCTGTATCTTGTTTATGCCTATTTGCCTCAAGTACAAACTAAAGAGTCTTCAGTTTCCTTTTCCTTTCTTCAGTAAGAAGTCAAATGTATTTTTTTTTGCAAGAAAAAAATGCAGTTTTTCATAAAGAAACCTTACACAATTTGCAAATAGGAAGAAGGTCCTTAGGTCTGAGCACCATAAAATCAAAGGGAGGCTGAACCTCATGTCAGTGCATTCAGTATTTTGGGTTTATTTCATCTGTGGCTATTGAAGGGGTGAAATATTCCCTCTTCCCTCAGGATTTCCCCCTCTCTGCTGCACTCATTGAGGAGTGCTGTAGCCACTCAAACATTCTTTGCTGTGCTTTGGAAATGAGGCATACAGAAAAAGGATGTTTTAACTGAGAAGGTGGATTCAAATTCTATGGGAACAAGTGACAGCTTGATCTGTCTGTAGCTTAGTTACCTCATCTGTAAATTACTCTTTTATATTAACTTTATACCACAGCCATTGCTACTAGAACTGAATGTCTGCCAACCGTACATTAAGTTATATCACCATACATCATTGAAATTATTCGGTTCTTTCATCTTTTTCTCGTAGGAGAGCATATGCATACAGTTTGGGGATTTGGGGTTGCCATTTACCAAAGTTTCCAGTTGATCAGTCTGATTTCAGCCTTGCTATTGCTATTAGCCCTGTCAGGCCTGCTCAGATGGATCTGCAACACAAAGCACCTGCAGTGTGTTCAGAGATGGCACCACTGTCTGGATTTAATCAGGTTTAAAGATGTAAGTTTTTTCAGATAGATATCTCTTTATATTCAAGGGAGACAAAGCAGGAAAAAGACCTGAGGCTTGTGTTTGAAACAGGAGGTGGTTAAACTTGTCATGGTCCTTATTTTATTGGAGGATTTAATTTTTTTCCAATTTAAATTGAAACTATTAATTTCTTTTTATTTATTTATTTTTTAATGGTGGACATTTCTGTCCTCAGAAAGTCCTTGCTTGCTGAAAGACTTGTATCGTCCTTTAGGGAAAGAACTGCACTGCTCCAGGGAGCAGAGTGATGATCTCAACCACTCTTCATATCTTTAAGGTTTGGACAGTAATTCTGAGCTGCTGGGCTCAGAATTGCATGCCCAGACCCACCTCGAGGTAATACTACATTGATAACATCCATTAGTGACTGTAGGAGGTCCAGAAACTGGAAAAAAAAAAAAAGTCTAAGATGGACAGACGTTTTTATTTGAAGGGAGTCTCAAAGTACAAGCAACCTGTGATCAAACCATGCAGGACAAGTTTGATGAAGTACCAGGAGACAAAGGTGAATTAGGAGTGAGGTGACAACGAGAACAGCTTTGCTTTTACTCATGTGTGTTTGAACATTAATGTTATTTTAACACAGACACACACACAGACACAGACACAGACAGACACAGACAGACACAGACAGACACAGACAGACACAGACAGACACAGACAGACACAGACAGACACAGACAGACACAGACAGACACAGACAGACACAGACAGACACAGACAGACACAGACAGACACAGACAGACACAGACAGACACAGACAGACACAGACAGACACAGACAGACACAGACAGACACAGACAGACACAGACAGACACAGACAGACACAGACAGACACAGACAGACACAGACAGACACAGACAGACACAGACAGACACAGACAGACACAGACAGACACAGACAGACACAGACAGACACAGACAGACACAGACAGACACAGACAGACACAGACAGACACAGACAGACACAGACAGACACAGACAGACACAGACAGACACAGACAGACACAGACAGACACAGACACACAGACACACACACACTCACACACACACAGTCTAACTTACTCTTCCTGAATAAAAACTCTAGGCATTACTCCAAACCGTTACACCACAGTCTACTCTCAGGCAAAATTTCCAATTTCTGCAAGGGGTGCTTTTATGGAGCTGAATTTTAAGACTGAGCTGCTACACAGTATCTCTTTTTTGGTTTTTCTTCTGTAACGGAACATCCTTATTTGCCTATCTGGCATAGCTATTGTGAGTTATGTTTACTGACTGGAAACTTGGCAAGTCCAATATTTGTTCTTGGTAACAAGATACTACCCACAGTTTTTACTTACTGGGCTCTGCAGCAGCCAGGTGGAACATACATCATTAGTTTACTGAATAATGAATATACTTTAAATCACGATTCAAAAATTCTCAGTTACAGTATATTAAATTAGTAAAAAAAAAAAATTAAATTAATGTAAAACTGGCTTTCCATAATAGAATTAGCAAAATCAAAACAGGCTTTTTATCAACTTTATTGAAACTAATTCAACTTTCCAAGAACTAAAAATTGGTTTCCTGTCTTGACTGTTTTGGAATTACTTACTGTCATCTGTTTCAGACGTTAAAGGATATGATTTAATATCAGCAATAAGGCCTCTGTTCCTACTTTGGCAGGTGTTAATTATTTAAACACTACTTATTTAAATTTTCCAATCACTCTTTTGAGAGATTTGCTTTACATGTTTCTTCATGTGTGTTTTCTGCACACACAAATAAAATAGGAGGGAAAGTCCTCCAATCAGTAGCTCTATTTCTTCTCTTTTCAGCCTTTCTTTAGCTAGAGAGGTAGAAACAGAGGGATATTTCATGGGTGATGGTTTTCAATGATAGAACATAATATATAATACATCATTTTTATCTCCTTTGTAATAATAAAAAATTGTTCTCTTAGGGAGAGTGCTGTGGTTTCTGCCTGCTAATGGTTGTATTCTGTGTGAATGAATTGTGAAATGGGTCACAGTTCCTGAAGCATTCATGGAGGCTGGAACAATATAGGCAGACTTCTTTGTGAAAAACATGGGGAAAGAAACCTCTGAAATAACTACAGTCATTCCTCCACACCTACAATTCCACCAGTCTACTTGTAGTGACAAAAAACCACAGTTGTAAGAATATTGTCTGGTTCTATAGAGCTACTTATTCATAAGAGGAGAAATCTCTCTCTTGTTGTATGTGCCTGAATTATCATCTACCATCATGTTAGAGTCAACTTATCTCTTTCTTTTTTTTTTTTTTTTTACCTTTGCCTTGCTTTACTAGTGCACCAGAGAAAAAAGGAACTCTTAGCTCTGTACAACAGACTTCTGTCTGGTGTGAAGTGAAATTCTCATTCTGGGACAGATAACTTGTAATTTAATACATAATTTTTGTCAGTAGAATAACATAAGGGAAAGCTAGACCAGAGGGAAAGGCAGCCGTAAGAGAGGGAATTTTATGCACCACTGGGAAATGAGAAGCTGACAACTATAGGTATTTCAGTTCTACAAGGCAAGTCATTTCATCCTGGAAATAAATGGAAAAGGTGGGTGTTTGTTTAGATTTAGGCCACTTGGTAATGATTTTAACACTCAGCTAAGCCTCTTGCCAAGACAAGCACTCCAAGGCCAAAATCTATAATGAACTCTCATCTTCTCAATTATAGATTCAGCCCCGACCAAAGTGATATCCAATATTCCCCTCCCCTCTGCACAAGTGCAGAGACGTGCTGATGGACGTGCGAGCAGCCAGGTTCTGCATGGCTCCTGCAGGACCCCACAGCCCACCCAGCTGGGACCTTGGGCACAGCACCCCCACCTCCTGACATTCCCAATCTCCATCCCCCACTCCCCCCAATCTCCATCCCAT
>VZTT01002792.1:20795-38629 GCA_013400855.1 Buphagus erythrorhynchus
CCCCACCTCCCCTCTTCCCTTCTCCTTACCCCACCCCGCCCCTGCTGCATGGAAAGAGTGAGCGCAGACAGACAGAAATGGTGCCAGTGATGCTGGGAGGAGGAGAAGGAGAGGATGAAAAGATTGTCATCCCTCCACCTCCAGGATCCTCCCAGCCCCTTCCAATGGGTGGGAGACTGAATCAGTGGAACCAGCTTGTGATTGTGTTGGCAGGTCTGTGCTGGCTGGCTGAGAGCGCCATGGCTTCTGCAGCACTGGGACAGTGGGCAAGGGACACATGGCTCTGCAGCATCCTGCTGCTCTCAGGCTGTGTCCATCTCCTTCTTGCCGCTACTTCAAGTGGTCTCTAGTATCTCCTCCTTACTTGCTCTTGTCATCAAGCTCACTCTTTTTGATGCTTGTCCAGCAAAAAAACATAGAAGGTAATTTTTTTTCCGAAGACTTATATTTTGCAATTTATCCTCTTGGCCTCATTCCCTAGCTTGTTTTCTTCTGCTTTTTCCCATTCCTTTGCTTGTTTTTCCTTGTATGTTTTCATACATAAGACTATTTATCTTTTTTATCCATATTGAAATGAAGGCACCTAGATCCCATCTGCCTACTGGCAGGCACAACTCTGTTTTTGTTCTCTCTTATAATTCCATAAACAATCACGTCTCATGCCAGCTCCCACTACCCCTACACTCACCAAAGACCTCGTAAAACTGTGGTATATGTTTAAAAGGTGGAGACAATAATATTCAAAAGGATTTTTTGTTTGGAGGGATGTATATATATCTACATTTGGGGATAAAAATGTACCCGTAACTGTAGGGTTTAAAGAGCAGAAGAAATTGATGCATTTTTTGCAGGGTGATCTGCTTTGTGCAGAGGCACAGGCAGGACTTTGGTACTGCTGCTGTGGATGCTTGCTTATTCCAGCAACTTGTGGTCTGCTGCTCAGTTAAATGGATCACTAACTCCTTTTCAGTAGACTTTCCAGCTCATTGTTCACCTTCTTGACAGAAGGTGAGGAGTAAAGAGAAGGATTACCAGATATGCAGGAAAGAGCAAATTTGCCATGTAGAAGGAGAAAAAGAATGTCTTTCCACCATGGAGGCAGAGACTATGATGAATTCAGAAAATAACAGTGGAAAATAATAAATAAATGAGGAAATCAAAGCCAAAAAACCACAACCCCAGACTAGGTCTGTGTTATTCAGAAATTCTGACTTCTGCTCAGAACAATGAGTCTGTTTCAGCAAGAAAGCCTTCCTTAGTCCTTTGTGCTTCCTTAAATAGTAAAACCTCCCTTTATATGGTTTTGTGTTCTTCATTTATACTGTGTTACATTTTTTTATTTTTTTCCCTGTTCAGCAGCTGGCAGGGGGTGACAGAATTTTAGAGGGTAAGTGCTATACACAATACATAACCCAGTCAGTCTAGTCTTCCAGCTGTCAGTCATGGGAACTCAGGCTTTATATCTCTACTCATGAGTTCCGTGTGACTTCTGAGCAACTAAGAACCAGAAGTTTTGGTCTCCTATTCAATAAAAAAAAGTAAATTATGTTGGGCAAAAGCCTAGATGAAAATTTGAAAGAATTATGATGATAACTGTTACTCATATTCTCAGATTAAATCTGGTTTTAGTTCTTTTTTCTTCCAGTGACTTGACTGTGTACAGCAATCTTGGCAGAAGGCATTAAATCGTATGTAGGTTAATCACTTAATGTTTCCGAATTGCTTTGAACATGAAGTGTGTGCCAAGTACTACTAATATTATCTGAGACAACATTACGATAAGCCAGGGGTTTCATCTTCAGTCTCTTTTATCAGTCAGTAATACTTAAGCTTTGTTTGGTGCTATATATAGATTGTAAATATAATTATTTGAATTCACTGCAGATTGAATTCCATTCCTTCCCTTCACTCTAAAAGTAGAGAAGCATACTATGTAATGAAAGCAACATTCAGAGTGAAGAAATTTCTTACCACGACCCAGGACTGAAAGGGATGTACTGGGATCCCTAAGCCCAGGGAGAAGTAGTGCAGTCATCTAAACAGAAAATAAATTAGTCTGTTTAAAAAAAAATCATAATTATAATAAATTATAATATGTTTTATTGTTCTAGAAATATCAAGTTCTCCTCCTAGCAAGCTGATCAACAATTTGATTATTGTCATTGCTTGGAAGTTTTTCATTTTCATTTTTGTGTAAGCTCATATTCTGAATGTTGTGTTTTCGGAAGTAAGGTTAAATTTACCTTGTTACTTCCCTTGTGTAATTAATTCTGTGTATTACTTAAATAACACTTTGAAGACTCCTGGATGTGAATCACCAAGGCCTGCATTTTGGAAAAAAAAATCTAATTATAATATAAAAAACCCCAAAATTTAATACTATAGACAGCAATTTTCCCTTCCAAAGCAATACATGACATTGATATGACTTACAGCTTAATTACAGATGGAACCTGTTAAAATTATTTGCCTTTTCCACATAATTTACAGATTAATCAACAACCACTAGCAGTAGACCTTTACGTGCCTGTGGATTTTCAACTCCTAATGTCTTGGGTGAGTTTAGGAACTTCTATGGATATTTGGAGATGAATAAGGTGCTTTTATTGTGACGGTGGTCAGACTGCTATAATGATATGCCCCATTTATTTAGTAGTAGGAAATAGATGTGGTCAGTCTAATTCTATTGAAGTTGCTTTGAGGCCTGGATAGGTTCCATTTCAGTAGTGTACATTTTATAATCTACATAAATATTATTTCTCTTTTTACTCCCAGGTCTGACACCTTTCATGTGACAAGCCTGCCTACGTACCTGCAAACTACAGAGTGAGGGCATTTCCTGGCAGGCTGGAATTCAGGGTACACATACTCTGCCCAAAGGTATTGGTTGCATATTCTGATGGTCTGCTTCATGAAATAAAATTGGTTTGGGTTTTTTCCCAACAAACCATATTTTTAATCAGTCATGTTTTCTTTCCATGAAAACACTGACTTTTTGTCAGAATTAAGAAAATAACTCTCTGAAAAATTTTCTGAAAACCTATTAATTTTTTTTCAAAATATTTTCATAGGCATGGTCCTTCTTTTTTGATCAATATTAATATTAAGCTTAATGTCTAGTTTCAGGAGACCAAAAGCTAGAGCATGTGTCTAGCAGACTAATAATGTCTGTGCAAGAATAACCGCTTCCCTTATCAAGCTCCCAAAATGAAGGCCTATCTCTTTTCTGCATCTCACACAAAGAGGAACTTAAGAACTTATAAAGAAATCAAACTATATAGTAGATTGACCAAGTGTATTGAAACAAAAATATAAATCTGAAACCCCAACACATCATAAATAAAATGAAATATATCCCAAACCAATTAAAATGCAAATAATGAATTTAAAAAACCCACAACAAAACCAAAACACAAACCCCCCACATTTATCTCATTAACTTAAAACCCAGCTCAGCCAAAGTAGTTTTTATTCCTTTGGTTTCCATGAACACAACATTTTATGAGTACTGATATTGAGTTACTACATATTATCTGAAAGTGCAACATAAGATCTGTCTGGGCAGTCAGTAAGATGTCATTCATTATTGTTTCACCTTGGGGACTGGATATTCAGTCTGAAAAAATAAACACTCAATGTATGCTCCATCCATGTGACAGGCCCTTCTGTTACAGTTTCCTTTCTGATCTACATCTCCTACCTGATACCAGATAATGGAAACCCTATCAGATTCACCTATGCTGTAACTTACTGCTAAAATACCCAAAATATTTAATTCCCCTGAGCTGCTCATTAAAAAGAAAAAGGTTAAAAGCATGTTTTTCTGTTAAGTATTTATATGTGAAGTGCTGCTCCTATTTTGAAAGCTCAGTAAATGTTTAATGTCAGTTTTGTCTGATCTTGTGTGTTTATAAATTGAGTTCTGTTGATTCATTTCCTCTGGCAGCACTGCAAAGTTTTGCTACCAATGGGATGAAAGAGGTCAAATTTTAGTTCCTTGGCAATTTCCCTTCTTGCCTATCACTTTCACAGGCTTTTACAATATCACGAATCGCCCGTGTTTTAACTGACTTGTTGCTTATGTATGAAAAGATTCAGCAAGATCTCAAAGCTTTACTGATTGGTTCATGTTAGGAAGGTGTTTCCAGAATAGCAGCTACAGCTGAAAAGGTCACATCACCTTTCTTCTTATCCCTGCTGTTGGAGAGCTGGTAGTCCAGACCAAAAGAAATCTCTTTTTTTCCCTTGCTTGTTTGAGAATGATGCATGTTGGCTCCCCTGCACTGCAGAGTGCTGGAGAAGAAGAAATATTTACCTAAGGAGAACAAAGCCATACACCTGGTCTTTGCTTCCAGCCCTATGAAAGAATGCTCTGGCCCCTGGAAAAGCAATAGAGATGCAGCTGAGCTGCCTGCAGCCCTGCCATTCCCATGCCAAAAATGACAGATCAGACCATTCTCTTACCTGAACGGAGCTGGTGTCCTGAAACCAAACATGAAACATGGCAGAGATCTCATCCAGAAAACACTGCCTTGCATATACAGTCATTTAGCCAAAAAATGCCCTTAATATTTATGGGAGCCTTTGTATTATACTTTAAACAAACTGGTGCTGTTAGTTTGAAGCTGGACTCACACCCAAAGAAGTATTTAGGTTCTGACCTTTTTGTCAGGTTCTTTGCTTGGTCACATCAATCCTCCCTCCCATACCTTTCTTCTCCACTCAGGTACCACCAACATGGGTAAATATTGTGCCCAGGAAAAAGACTTCATAAAGGAAAAGGTTAAGACTCCAGGGCTGTTTGAGACAAATAGAAAAGAACTTAAACCAATGTGATTGGCTGAACATTAATGGAATTTTGAGTGACTTTTTAGAGAAGATAATTAAATTGCATAAAATGCAAGTGGCAGTATCCTTAAAAACATTTAAACATTTTTATTTGTTTTTGTTTTAGAAATACTAAAATGCCAAATTATTGAGCCAAATAAAATGAGTGATCTAAAAATAACAGAAAAATGCTTATTATTTCCCCAATCAGATATTTTCACACTATCCAGGCAATTAAGGTTAGAAGTCCTAACAAAGAGTCTGTTATCAGTGTGTTTGGGAGTGTGAAACATGGTAATAAAATAAACTAAACAGTTTAGGCTGGTTTTGCTTTAAATCTAGTACAAAATGCAGAAATTTTCCACGAGTAGTTTTTAAATTGAGCAGAGAAAGTCCTCAAAAAACAAGTCTGTATTTTAGATTTTGTGCTACTAAACAAGGTGAGAATCACCATGTTTGTACACAAACTTCAGTGTGATTTGTATTGCAAGTGAGAAACTCCACATGAAAATGCCTTGCATTAAAATTCCTATTAAATTAGCTATTAATTTAACACAGCAGCTTTAAACCCATTATAAGCAGATAGCACCAATTGCACTGCATCTGTGCACGATTTACTTCAGCCTAATACACTGTCTGAAAATTTTAGACTGAGTTACTAGAAAGAAATTTTTGAGATTTTGAAGCAGTTGCAGCCAGTTGCCTGACACCAGGAAAAGACAGACGCTGGAGTAGAAGGGCTTTTGGAATATAAAGTCAGAAAGGAGGCTAATAACGTGATTGTAAATGGTTTGTTTAGTGAGGTGAGCAAAACCAGGGATGGAGCGAGAGAATGAAAAGCACATCTTGCTCTTGCTTTTTTTTCCCTCTCATTTCTGAAAAAGACATAAACATATCTATCAAAATAAGGGGAGACAGTTCATTAAGATAAATTAACTGCAAGTTCAAAATATAGCCTTGGCCATTTTTCTTTGAAATATGCTAAATATGATGAAATACTTAATATTTGATCTTGGACTTCTATTTCGGGTGAGGGCAGCATAAGTATGAATTTAAATTAACATCGTTACCTAACATGCTCTGACAGTAGGGTTACCTCCCTTCCAACCAATGCTTTGAAGGGCACGTTTCTGCAAAAGGGGAAAAGAAGTGGCGTAGGAGCATTAAATTCCAAATGTAATTTATCTTATTTACATATACTCAGTAGTTCTGGGAGGGGAGAAGCTACACTGTACGGGGACAAATGTCTCTTCCAGGTGTGCCTTAGCAGGTTTTGTGAGCACAAGGTATCTTAAGAGCCAAGACTTTGCCAGAGTATCCCACGCTGCCTTCATTGCTGTCCCTGCAAATATCACCAAGGACTGGTATTTTAAATATAATACAGAATATTTGCTTGCACTCCTAGGTGATCATGCAATTTGTTGATATTATTGATAAGTACCTTTGTGCAGCACTTCAGTCTGCAACATTCCTCTGAATTTCCACGAAATGTTTTCACCAGAATATCAAAGAAAAAAAGAAGAAAACAGAGACATAAATGCCTTGTGTAAAGTTTTTGCATTCTTTTTTTCCAGTTAGATTTCAGGTGCTTTATGAGAAGAAATAAGCAGTGAAGAAATGTTTGGTGAAAAGAAGTTGCAGTGTACTGGAAGGAAGGATGTGGTTAAAGCAAATGCCTAGAAGGTAGCAGATAACAGCTCTGTTCCCAGATCGGGCACAAATGCTCTTTTTGACCTTTCACCAAAGTATTTCCATGTTTTGGAACTCGTTTCTCTGTAAAATGGGGGTGATAACAGTGCTTAACTATTCTTTCTTACAGAGCAACTGGGAAGTTTTTATTTATGCTTGTTGCAAGATTTGAGAACCTGAGAACAATTAAAACAGGATCAGTTTAGACATGCAGGTTTAAGTCTTTCCTTCAAATAAAACATTTAATTTATAGTATTAGGTTCATTTTATGCTAATTAGGTGTATTATAAAAAAGAAATCATCGTGCGATGAGTATTTGCTCAGTCCTGCAAATAATTAGCTAACAGCATGAAAATTCAATTTTCGTTTCCTACAGTCAACCAAAAATAAAAAGGAGGAAAGGAAAAATTCTTGTATATGACCAAGAAGTTTAATTTTTGATAGAAGATTTTAGCACTAATAGAATGTTCTTGATTGGCTGTTAGAGAAATTTAGAGGAAAACAAAGACTCTTTTTGCACCTTCTAAAATAACTCAGAGGAATGCTTTGATTGTTTTTTAGAATTAAACACACATAAAAAGTGGCATTTCCCTGTTTCTTTTCCAATGAGTTCTGAAGCTGAGAAATCCCCTGGGCAAGACTTTCAACTTGCTTTCCTTCTATTGTGGAGCAGAGAAGCATTGCTGAGGCCTGCAGAGTCTTCCCACTTGTTTGAAGAAGGAAGAGACTCTTTTCTGATTCAGCACCCACTGAACAAACTATCTCACCTCTTTCTGGCTTTTTAATATGGGAGGTTTTAGCCCTTATCCCTGAAACCATATCCCAAACAGATCACAGGCTTAGGAGTCTGGCCCAGCAATACCCACCCTTAACTGAAGCAATGTTTACACATAATGCCATTTAAATTATGAAATACTGATTGTGAAAACAATAGACATATTCAAATCACCATATCCCAGAACAAATGAGAGAAATATTCCAGAGCTCCTATCAGAGCTTAATAGGTATAATTTTGCTTGCGATATGGTAATACACAGCAGCTTTCCCTGGACGGCTGTGTAAAACAAAGAAGTGGTTGTCAGCCTTTCAGAATCAGATGTTAATGATATTTCATGTCTTTGTTGAGTCTGTGGAAAGCAGCTACTGCACCTAAAAGGGAAATGACTTCCATACCAACCTCCCCCAGCCAAAGTCGTTCAGATTGGGAAAACTGGACTAAGTCCATATTTATACTTCAGAAAGAGGTGTAAAAGAAGATTTCAAGACAGTATTGACTGAGCTGTCTCCCAGTCTCTTTACCCAAAGTTATATCTTATCATTGTGATGAAAGTTTTTAGTTCAATGTATTACAGTCTCTTTCCCCCCTCCCTCTCTTCTTCTTCTTCTTTTTTTTTTTTTTCCCAAACATATACGAGGAAAGAATGTAATGTAAGCAAAACTCCAATGTGTTTCTGGCAAATGAGGAGTGTTTTCTACATCTCATATATTTTTGGAAGCATTTGAATCCAGAAGTAATACATCTTCCAAATCGGGAAGAAGGCTTTTTATTAGACTGATGCCTGCACAGAGCAGAGCAGGGCTGTCTGCCCCAGCACTGCAGCAAGCAGGGACTGATGCTTTGTCTGAGCTAGTCTGGAAGGTTGGAGCCAGTCGAAAGAAGAGTTTCTGTAGCTTTATTGCTGCAACTTCATTTTGCTCTACTACTGTATGTCTTTGCTTCTGCAAACTTTCTTTCATTTAAGAAGAGGTCTTAATTCCAGTGCAAAATCCATCCAGAAAGGAGGGCCCCTCAGCACTGTATTCCAGCTGGTGGGGATTAGCTCAGTCCTTTTACCGGATACGTATCATTTTAATCTTAAGCCTTTAGACACTGTACAACATACTATTAAGTCTGTTACCAAATAAAACACTGAAAGGCTGATTCACTAAGGGTTACACACCCTTTGCAGGGAAAAAGCTAACATTTACAAAGGGATAACTGCCAAAAATCACTTAAATTTCATGTCTTTCCTATTTATTAAATCCCACATACACCATGTGTACAGTAACTTCCTTGGGATATGCCCCTGGGAGAAGGACAAGTTAAAATAAAGGAGTAAACGCTCCCCTAAAACATATCCCTGGTTCTAAAGAGTGATTTACATTGGTTCACATCAAAAAATCTGAAAAATTAAAGTTATGTTATTCAAGAATAAAATGAAATCTTCCAGAAATGTGAATCATGTACTCAACTATGATAACGAGTA
Source organism: Buphagus erythrorhynchus (assembly GCA_013400855.1). Classification (NCBI taxonomy): domain Eukaryota; kingdom Metazoa; phylum Chordata; class Aves; order Passeriformes; family Sturnidae; genus Buphagus; species Buphagus erythrorhynchus. The sequence goes on from VZTT01002792.1 coordinate 29,558, forward strand.
ATACATTTCCTACAGGAATTAGTGGTTAGGGTATGAACCCAGGGCATTAGCAGACTAAGGGAGTCATTTGCTAATGATCTCGTGCCAGCAACCTTGACTGCAGTTTGTGACTCGGGTGCTTAAACTGCAGCAATATTACAGCACTTGGTTATTTAGGGAAATGTGGGGGGCAGAGTCATTGGACCTTGAACGACTCACTTGTATTGTTAATAGCAAATGCAGATGCCTGACTTTGCTCCCTGTGGAGCTTCTTAAACCCTGCTTTATCTGTCTGTCTAGGGTGAGACAAAAAAAATCTCTGATATTTATAACGTGCTCTGGATAAAGGGAGTGATCTAAATGCAAACTGTGATAGCCAGTGTTTATTGGCTAGCCTGTTGTTCTGACACAGGCTCAGAAGCATCTCATCATGTTATTTCATCCAGTCATTTGAAGTTAATCACTATAGTTCCTCATACTAAATTAATGCCTATGCTTATGGTACCATCTCAGGGCACGAAGATCATCTCAGGAGGTCATTAGGTGTGGCTCTGGCAACAGCACAGTAAATGAAACTGCACTGATAGTCTGTGTCCTGCTGGTCGGGTAATACAAATGATTTAAGTTTTCTTCCAGGGGATTGGGTTGTTATTGTTGTTTTCAGTAAAAAATAAGTCATCTGTTTTGGAAAACACTGTTTAATGTATAATGGAATATTCCACTAGCACTGACAGGCAGAGCTGTGCCATGCCAGCCAGCCCTGGGAGTGACTGCAAATCAGGGAGCAGGCACCCCACTGAGGCTGGGTCCTGTCCCCCCCTCACTGTTATTTTCTACAGAAAAAACCCTGTTCTAAGGCATGTTGGTTAGAAAAATTAAAAACCTGAATGTATGCTGTGACCAAGTTTTTTGTTAGGGGATAAACCGGCATAGAATAATGCTATATAGAATTTGCAAAGTCTTTTTGCATTCAAGATATTTGAGTAAGATAAATGGTAAAATCACCATATTCATTAAGCCCTGGGATAAAGTACTATTAGTCCTGCTGTGCAGATGTAGAAGTTGAACTAGAGGCAAAGATTTTTGTCTGGGAACTGAGGTAAAGATTTTTGTCTGGGAATTGAGGTAAAGATTTTTGTCTCAGACAGGTTTATAATTCAAAGTTTTTATTCAGTTGCCCTATGCTCAGCCCATGCAATTCTCCCTAGCTCCATTTTATTGCAAGGATCTTGGTGTTTTCATTAAAGACCTAGTTTGAGGGTTCATACGATTTTTGTTAAAATGTCAGTGTTCATATATCAAAGAAAAATGTTTCAAGGCCATATATTGTGGGAAAATTCTGGAAATAAAAAAGTATCACTCATATTTAGCCTGAAGACTGAAAGGACCACTAGACAATGTAAAAAACAATCAAAACCAAAATGTGCTTGTTTATGTAACAGTCATGATTTTAAAGAGAATTTTGTGATTTTTAAGGGATCCAACTCATGATTTTCAGTACTTGGCTAGCCTGTAGTGGAGGATTTACATCTGATGACCAAGTTCCCCTGTCACTTCACATACAGTCAGTTTATTTTGGAGGATCATCAGACACAAACTCTGTTACATGTTAACAGCATTGCCAAGCTCAAGGATTCAAAAAATCATGAGCTAGTTTATTCTACATGGCAAAGCGATTAGGGAGAGAAAATGCAACAACAACAACAGCCCAACAAATGCTCTTAATATTTGCTCTGTTGTCTCCTCTCTATGAGGCCTTCAGCAGTGCTATGGCTCAGAAACACCACCAGAACCAGCCTATTTGTCTTTAGGGATTTATCTTTAGGGATGAGAGGTATTTCTGATGTTTAATGACGAAAATATGGGTCTGGCTCGGTATTATCCATAAGTTGTTTTCAGGGGGAATGCAGTGGGAGACTTTTACAGACCGAGCTGGTCTGAGCAGCCTTTGTTGGTGCAGGAGTCGGAGGGGCAGCACCTGGGACCCCCATCCTTGTGTTTACATTTGCAGAACACCATCAGGGGGAGCTCCATCACAGACATAGCACCCGCGTTCCACAGCTGCCTCACCTGGAAAAACACCTCCACCCCTTCCTACGAGCAGTAAACACATGCATCGAGCACATCAGTCCTTATGGTACTCCCACCGTCTTCATCTCACTCTCACCAAGGCTGGCAGACAGCGCAGAGGAGAAGATGTCCATAAAGACCAATGAAGAACAGAATAGCCAGTGGTCAAAGCAAATAGGGTCAATCGTGGAGTCTCAGAAGTTTCTGCCATTACTTTGTGGTTCTGCTGCTTTATTTGATAGTCTCATTCAATTGCAAAGTCTTACTGTAAGTTTTTGTGACCCTTAAATGAGGTTCCATATGGAGGAAACCTTTCCTTTATCACTAAAATCTGTTTCTATAGAGGTCCTGCTGTGACTTTCTCAGGGAGCCATCCATTCAGCTGAAGCTCCTCTGCTCTGAAATGTTTTCTGTTGAGTCCTATTATATAAAAGAGAATGGGCCAAGGAATTGCACTGAACGTGTACGTGATACATGGTGTGATCCAGTATACAATATGGTACACCAGTCACAGAGGCAGCAGTCAGATGCTTTCTTTTTTTTATATAAGAAAGGAATGTTCTTAGTTTTAGAAAGTTAGAGTGTTTTCTTTTTTTAATTCTGTGAAGCACAGAACTTAGAGATTGTGACTTGAGCTCTCCATAACCTGAAAATCTTCAATAAAGACTGAAGACCCATAGTGTCTTTCTTTAATAAGATGCAGTGACGTATAACAATAAAATAGAGGGTTAGGATGATCTCCATTTCATGTATATGCAGGAATAATCCCACATAGCTATGCAAGATGCTATGAGTAATGGAAAATGTTGAGTTTTTCTTACGGATAACTAGGGAATAATTAATTTAAGAAAAGAAAACTTTACCCTAAAATCCAAACAACAGTTTGGCACAATAACCCCAAATTTGTTGCTAAGATTAATTCTGTTTAAGCTAAAAGTTGCTTTCATTTTTAATTTGGCCCATCATTCTTATAGCTGAGAATATGCAAGAACCTAGGAATTAACTCTTTATACTTTCTTTCATGCTGATTGCGGCACTTCATAAGTACTTTTAAAAATTTTCAGAAAATTTCCTCCATTGCTCAAATTATGCTGTGAGTGACCCCTGATGAATTCATTCCCAAAGAAATAGATTCAAGTCATTGCTGTGCTATTGCCAGCATCTGTAAAACTGCCTGGCAAAAAGCATGGAAACAGTTCATGCAACATTGCTCTGGCCATTTGTACAACAGTGCCCACATTTTAAACAGTAACCTTATTTTCGTTTGCAACGGGACAAAGTAGACGGAATAAAGTTACAATCTTGTGACTATTACTGGAACACCTTCTGAGAAACATATTTGTACCATGGTGAGGCTTTAAGGATTTGGATGGCCTCCACTCTATTGATCCCAGGACATCAAAGTTCCATGCAAAAAATGAGTTTCCATGAGAATTTACATGAATGTGGTTACTAGAACCTTTCAGTTCTGTCATTTCCCAAGTGTATAAAGCAGCATAAGCATTCTACCTGGTCTTTTTGCTGGTATATGAACTTATTCTTGGTGCATAACTGCTTCATTCTGTTCATGTCTCTTCTTTCTCTCAAGCCCATCACCACCTTCAGCACAGTTTTTGAAAGACTAGATCATGAAGTCCTTGTGGCAGGGAATCTCTTTTCTCCATTTGTATGCTAGCTGTTGAGAGAGCCCATGGATGCCACACAAAAGTAGTAATGAACATTACAAGATTACTAGAGCACTTTTTGTATTATGAAGAGAATGACATTTGCCTGCTTCTAATAAATCTTGAACCATTTATGGCAGCATTAAATATGTGCATCCCACCTACAGGAGAACTGCTGCAGGAAGCATCTCCAGCCCAGCAGAAGTCCTGGTATTTCTCTCTTGAACTTTCTCTTTGCCTCATGCACACAATAGTGTACAATAAAGCTGTTGCAAAACTGTGAAATCACAATAAACCAACCCAAATTACCAGACCAAACAGACTTCTATTCCAGTGCTGCCAGGACTCTCTGCAGCCTCAAGGATGGGACTGACTGCATTGAATGGGGTAGGAATTGGATCCTGACTGCAGCTCTGATGCATGCAATCATGTTCTTACATTAAATGTGCTGAAAGCAGCCACTTCTTGGTACTTTGAACTGTCATGTTTCAAGGCTTCACCAAAGTCCAATGACTTTATTTCTTCTGGACTAGAGGGTATTGTCAGATGATCAAGAATTCCCCAGAATGTTAGCTGTGTTTGTCAACACAGAAATCCACAAGACTAGGATATCTGAAATATTTGTCAAATTATTTGTAAGATTTCAGGGCATGAAGCCTGGAAGTACGCTTAAAAGTATAGCAGAAAGCAGTGCTTTGATGCATCTTACCTATGTGGAGGAGTGTGTTGATTTATCCAGAAAAATTTCAGTATGCAGCTATTTGGTTTCGTGCAATGCAGATAATGCTGGAGAGGCAACATCCAGCCTGTTATGCATAACCTAGCATGCTCAAGACCTTACTTGCTTACTTGACTTTGAGGTTAAGGTAAATGTCAGAATAGATGTTCTGATTTCAGAAGTATACGGGACCTGAAACAGAGCCAATCATGATTCTTCTTGAAAGGCATGAGGACCTCTTTGAAAACCATGGGAGCTTGAGTGGAAGGCTTGTCTGGAATGGTCTTGGAGTCCATTCCTCACCACAACAAAAATAATGAGAAAGGACAGCAAAATAGGTGAAGGCATTGAACAGAGTTTCCTTTCCTATTGTTGGAACCATGAACCATCAGAGAAGAAAGACAGAGGGAGTGACAGAGAGAGATAACTGCAGTTATACTGATGCAGTGAGCATAGGGACACAGCCTTCCTATGTCACTGACACGGAGTGCTGAGGAGAAGCACACCAAAAAGTATAAAACAGGCAGTAGCTTACATGCTGACCCAGAAGCTAAGGGATATGGGAGAAGGATGTGATGATGGAAACTTCAGGGGCTGTGGTTAAGAGGTGAAAGGGACTCAAGGATTAGGATGTGCAGTAAGAGAGTTGAATACAGGAACCTCTCGAGATCTCCATCATTGAATGCTGTCAGTAAAGAATTTGTGGCCAGCAGAACTGGGAGAAAATTTTGGAAGGTGCATGATAGTCCTGCCAGATCCATTTCCTCCAAAATTGACCTTAGGGAGTATCTGCCTTAGGTCTTGCAAGGTAGATATGACCATCTGTGAAAAGGTCTGTAACAAAATTCGGTAGCTATTAGTTACAACAAAAAAGTGAAATAACTTCCATGCTTTCTGAGCCTGTCCAAAATACACTTGAGAGTTTTGAATAACTTTTTCTATTCCACTTCCACATTCTTCTAGGAGGACCTCTGAACTGCTTGATTATAATTGATTTTTTTTCTTATACACACTGTGGTAAAGGGTTTCATGACTAAAGGATGTCTAAGTTAATAGGAATCCCTGTTCCTCTAATTTTATCCTTGTTCCTCCAATTTTATCCTTGTTCCTCCAACTTTTTCCTGCTGCTGTCTGTTGCCAATCAAACTCTTGAATCCATGTTGATTTAGCTCTGCTTATGGGAAAGAAATGAAATATTTTGAAGCTAAAATTTAAAAAAGATGAGACATGACAAGTGGAATCTCAGATTATTCATATCTTAATCACCAATACAATCTTGGCAAACAGAACTTCAAAAAAAACACAGAATATGGATGCAGGCTAGAATTTAACCCTGCTGCTGGTATGGGGTAAATTGAAGCTGATGAAAGACACAAAAAGAGAAAGCTGCAAGATTAGAAAATTATTATGACAAACTTTCTTCTTTGAGGAACGAGAGATGAGCAAATACTACAAAAAATGTGTGACCAAGTTTGACCAAGAGCTGAAGTACTTATTTTGAGGGAAAAAATTACGTCAGAATTCCTATAGAACTTTTTAATGGAAATTAAAATTGCTGTGATGTCAACACCACCCACCTTCCGCTGGGAGATTTTCACTGCACAAAATGGGCTGGAAGGTCCTTTTTAATGTGTCCTTGTACTATGTACAATGAATCTGGTTTCTTTTGTATAAAGATCACGATACTTATTTCAAAAATGAAACAGCCTTTGAGGTAGTTATGGGAGCAATTCTGCAAAACTAGTTCAGATGAGATATATTGATGCTCTTAGAAAGATCCTTCCACCAGGTTTTGAAAGTATGGTCAGTGTTTCTATGAACAGAAGCAATTAATTCATTGAAAGCAGTGGCTAAATATCTTTATTTTTGTGGAATTTGACAGGGGATTTTTGTGGGATTCATAGCTAGTCTAAATCTCACTGCATGCAAATGGGTTTCTTTTGCATATTATTTGCAAGTGGCATAACTGCTATGTGCAGACATGCTTAAAAACTCACCAGTGCTAACATTCCTTCTAGACAGTAAAAATCCTTAACAATTCCAACCACATTGTCTCATTACTGTTAGTTCAAAATTCAGTACTTTCTACAGATAGTAGTAAAACTGTTTCTGGTATATTTTTGCTGACATAAATCTATAAACTTCTCTTACAATTCAAAGAATTACATTAATTTCAAATGTTTATAAAGAAAGTCCATCAATAACATGGAAGAATATCGGCGAAAATTAGAAAACTTTCAATATGATCCCTGAGTAACATTTACTTTAATCATTCCTATCAAATTTTAAAGAATTAGAATTAGCAGAAAATGCTTGCCAAGCTCTGAGTGTATTTTGCAGTTATGAATCCAATGAGTGAAGTTGCTTGTTTTATTTAACAAAGTAAAAATGCAGAACTTCACCATACTTCCACAGGACTGCTTCTTCTAATTTGTAAAATCACACTGTTCACTGATACTCTTTTAAAGATAATTACAGTTGTAATAAATGTAATGAAACTTGCCAGCAACCTTCTGTTATGTCGGTAAAAATATATGTTCTTTGACTAAACCACCAGTCCCATTCATTTTTAACTTTGAATGTCAAATTTAGAGTGTATTGTGAGCTGGGAATAATATGTTTTTCATGTAAAGATTATTTTTATACTACAATGTTTACTGCTTGAATAAAATAATGTAAAAACATTTCACAAAATGCAATTTCAAAGTTTTGTGCTCTCTGTTCCTTGTGTGTGAAGCAAAAAAAAGCCTGTATGCTTTTCCATTCCCCTGTGCCCTCAGTAGGGGTAAATAAATCAAGAAAACTTTGAATGCCAGCAAGCCTTTAGGGGACGTAGCTGTTGTATTCCATTTATTTCTAGGTGCAGGCAGTGGGATCCTAACTTTTAAAATTGTTTGACTTGTGATTTGTATGTGGCTGTCCTCTGTCTTTCAGAGAGGAGAATTCTTTGTCAGGGGAGAATAATTTCTCAGGGGAGAGAGATGTCAAACATGGCTTTCTGTACCATCATCATCAGAAAGGTTTGATGTGTTATTGATTGCATTTATACGGGATTTGCTGGGAAGTGAAGCTTTATTCACCTGCCAAAGGCACAACAGCAGATGATCTTGGGTCGTGTGAGTCACGATTGGCAGAAAGCGACTTTCCTTAATTCCTGGACTTTTGCAGGCATGTTTCTAACTTGTGGCAAAAAAAAAGTCCAGGGCCATGCAATAACAAGCACCCTGCTCATATTCAGACATACTTTCATGGAAAAATACTCCTAAAAATGCACTGCTATTAAATCTAAGACAAATATCTGGTGGTAGATGGATAGAGGTATTGATAAAGGTAGACTGCTAGAAGCCAGGATTGAAATGATTCTGACATTGTTTTAATTTCCTGCCCTGGCCTAAATAATCTCTCCTTTTCCTTTCTCCTCTTCTTTTGTCCCAAATATCTCATGTACATGGATTTTACATCAATGTAATTGGCTTTGGTGGCCTAAGCTCTCTGGTGGCTGTAAATTTAGTTCAAGATTTATGAGGTTGCAACTAAGATTAGAAACTGGATTTGAGAACAGCATATATCACGCAGAGATATGAATGGATTAATTTCTCAAGAAAATTAGATGGGTGAATTGAAAATGTTTTCTTCTGCTAGAGTAATAGAGAAAGGGGGTTGGTATGCTCAGTCAAAATTATGGCCTCTGAATCAAATCTTTAATATATTTTTCAATACATGATAATTTTATCTGTCATCACTATCAAATAGCTGTAATATTATTCACTTATCATTCTAGAAACAACTTAACTAATGTCTCTGACAGAGAATTCATCTTCTGTTATATCTCCAGCTGTATTTTCCTTCTTACACTCTAGCACTGACTCCTCCTCCTAAATTACAATATCCAAACAATTTAAATTAGTATGTCATGAGATTGGAGTAATTTTGTGTTTGACCTAATTATTAAAATTACTTTCTGAGAACTAATGGCATAATTACTCTTATAATTAGTAAAATAAAGAACCTGTAACTGCTCAGACTGGGAGCAGCTGATATGATCAAGCTTTAAATTGAAAAAATCCAAAATTTTCTTGCCCGTCGTCTGTAGCTCAGTACATTTCAAAGGGAAGGCTGATACATGCCTGCAATGACTGTGTTTAAACAACTAAATCTTGTCTCCACCTTAGCATTTGATTCATTACTCACTGATGAACCTTTGTCCCTACTTGCCGGTTACTGGGAAAACACACAGCAGCGTCTACTACAGATACCAAAACATACTTGCCACAGCACCAGTGATACTGCCCTGTGATAAAACAGGAATGGGAGGCTGAGTGAAACTGAAAAAAGGGCTTGAGTTAGAGGCTGACTTTCCCAGAGTATAGCTCTGCTAAGCTCAGTGCCCAGCAGAGCCCTGGGGCATCCATGTCGGGCACCACTTGCATCACCATTGCAATGGGCTATGGGTGTAAAGCTGGGACCAGGGAGATTAGCAATCTTTTCTAGCTATTCTTTTTCTCTCTCCTTTTTCCTTTCACTCTCTGTACCATCAGAGGACTGTCCACCTTGCTGATGCTCACTGGGACATTCTTGAATAAAGACACCCTGGGATAGATACACTGTCTGGAATATGATCTACATATTGAGTGCATGTTA
>VZTT01002797.1:930-18873 GCA_013400855.1 Buphagus erythrorhynchus
TTTCTAATATGTGCATGTGTTTTGAACTCAGCTGACAGTTGGTAGCCCTTGCTATCCAGGAGTTAAAAGTAACAGTAATTTGTGAAAAGAGCAGTTAAGTGGTGACATGTGGCATTACCAATAACAGAAACCTTGTTCCCCAGAGTGTCAAAACCAAGTGACCCCAAAGAGAGCACTAGTGCCTGGTATATCAAGTTCTCACTGAACCAATGTCTCTGTTATCTCCTTCAAAGCTGCCTTAATTGGTGTTTCTTGTGGGATTTGTTCATGTGCTGTTGGTTGGAAAAAATTGATGACTTTTTCTTTTTTTTTGATGCCTTAATGTCTTTATAGTATCTGTGAAGTTGTTGGAAACCTGGAACATATGGAACTCAATTTTCAGAGTTGAATCTGAGTCTGAGAAGTGCAAATTTGAAAAAACCTATTTCACAGGAAGTGTTTGGATTTGAACTTGAGGGTTTTAATGACAGCTTGGGAGGCTCCTTGAGCTTACTTGAACTGCAGTATTTGCCTATTTAAAATTCTGGTGTTGAACAGTTGCACTCTGCTGAAGGGGAGTATTCAACTTTGTGTCAGGCTGTTATATCTAATTTATATGCTGCCTGAAATTTATTTTTTCAGGCATCAGATATGCCACTGGTTCTTATAAATCAGACACATGTTGTATATACCAAAAAAACCCTTCTTGAAGTCCAGGTTCTGGTGACAAACTGCTAGTAAATACACAAATGAGTTTGGATAAGAGTGAAGCTTCTAGAAACACCATTTTTGTCCAATGCAATATGGGAACTCTAAAACTAACACAAACCACTTGTTTGATCTGGTGTCAATTACTAGTCCCCCTAATATTTTTGTAATATTAGTTTTGAAGCTGGAGTGGGGGGAAAAAAGGAATTAACTTCTTTATTGACGAGTGATACATGTTCATCCTTGGAGTTTAGCTGACAGTTGTGGCTATGAAGCTTGAGGCAGAATAAGAATAGCTCATGTGCAGTGTTACTAGTTCAGCATTATCAGCAGAAACTACTTGGTTTTGAATCAACTGAGAAGGTACAAAATTATTTGGGAGATGGTGAAGAGCTATTTTAGGCCAATATTCTTCTTGTGGTCTCACCAACGCTGCATATGAGGTTTGTTAGAGGGAATAGAAACATTAAGCCTTTTTATCACTTCAAGAAGCAAAAAGAAATGCACCAAGGACACTTTAACTTAAGTAACCCTAGAAGTTGCCCTATAAGTAACCCTAGGCATCTTTGTTTTCCCCTACCTGAGTATTCTGCCAATATTTTTTTTTTTTTGCTTTGAATAATGTCTGTTATTCATAAAGAGGTAGGTTAATTTTATTAGACGGATCTGCTTCTTATCTCTTCCCTCAGTAAGTGTTCTGTTTTGTGTCTAGAAGTATGCAGTATTTGTGTGTAAGTGCATCTGAATCTTTGTGTGCAGTTTCTGCTGAGCTCCTCAGGTAGCATAATTCTGGTTGCTGCTGTTCTCTGAAGTCTCTAATGTTCTGCTAGGAATTTGTTTTGTTTGTTTGTGACAACATTTAGCTGCTTCATTCAAATGAATGTGGGCATATGCAAAAAAAAAAGTCCAGGCTCCAGCTGTCTCTGTGGCATGCAATTCTATTTACAATTGGAAGCTGCTCTTCAAAAGCAGCAGTGTTTTGTGCCTTGAATTTCTTAGAGCTAAGAACTTTCTAGTTAGTAATTTCAGATTATTCAAAAAGACCTTTTTTTAGTGCTGTCAAATTTAGCTTAAATCTGGGATAAACACGAGAAAAGTGACTAAACTTCACAAGGAACATGATATTCCTCTTTATGCTTAACATGAACACGGCCAAGAAAGTGGAATTGTGGTTCTTCTAGTTTCTTTAACCTCAATGGTTGCTTTTGCATCAGCTGAAGCTACAAGAAATCTTTCAAAAATGTGCAGTTTAGTGAAATGAGAGCTATTGATGCTGTGTGTCTGTTAACACAATCATGTATGAGCTGCTGCTCCACCTATACTGTGAGTATCTGTGCATTATTAGAACACTGCAGTTCTTCTGTAGCTACATCCCACAGGCAGATTGGTCCTCCTTGGATTGACCGGTATATCCAAATTTATCTTCTGGCTTAGCTGAGCTCCCATTTCATAGCAGCATTCTTTGCAGCAATCATTGAAGTTCACTGTGAGATGCCACAAGTCCATGAGCATTATCCCAGTGGCTAACCTTCCTGTCCAATAATAACTTTCTTAGCCTTGTTAATTTTGATAATCAACACATTGCATAACTGTAAAGAGGAGGAGGGCAGTTACACACCTGTTTCCTTTCCTGTGCAATATCTGTTAGCTTGATTGATGACAACTTCCTCCTTGCATCTTGGAATTCAGAGAATAATATTCCTTTGGTCTTCTCTGGTGCTTCTGAAGCTTCATTTGCTTTTAATATCCTTTTGGAGCTACTGTCTCCATCTGAGTCTCACTTTGTTTATTGGTCTGTATCTTGCACAGAAAAAAATTCCTGTCTTCAAAACTGATTCACTGCTGTGCATAAAAAAGCTGTTCTTTCTTGCTGTGCATCTCTAAAACATCTGCTACAAAGATACTGATGTCTTTTTGTGTTCTTACTTGAACAGGGGAGTTATCCAAGAGCTTTAACTCCCACTATCTTAAGTTTGACTCACAGTAGGACTGTTCCGTAGCTATGGCAAGTTGCTTGAGCTGAACACAAGGTTTTTGCACTATCAGTTTAGCTGTCGACAGATACAAATTCAGGGTAACTTTTAAGAATAAAATCTTGTATGAAGAACTCTAATCTGTTTTTTTTCTCACTTACTATCCTTGCAGGTTTTATCCATGCAACAATTAAAAAAACCCAAGCCCAAAACAAAACCAAAAAAGAAAAAAAAAACCCCAAACCCTAAGAACCCCTGAAAATCCAAACCAGCAATAAACTTGGAGGATGTATTTACCAGTCAAAAATATCAGACTTGAGTTTACTTCCAGCTTTCCTGTTTCATATCATCTTTAGTCTGTAAGAAAAACAGTACCTTCCCTGGGACTGCACATAATGCTGTTTGTCTTGCTGCACAAGCTGGTAAGTGGAGGGGCTTGAACTGACTAAGTAGTCACTTAGATATGTGCAATAGCATTTCAATAAGTAACTGCACTGATTTGTTGTCCACTTCCAGTGTTGCATGGTAGCAAGCACTTCAGCCCATTAGTGTACAAGACCTGTTGTAGGGCTCCTAATGCCTGGAATGATGGAGCTGGACAGAGAGCTCTTGCTTCCAGCGTAAGAGGCATTCCCTGGTGATAGTCTGAAGGTTGCTGTCCATGCATTCTCATGTATTGTGTATGTTGAAGCTAACAACCATCTTCTGGTAACTAGAATTTGTCAGGGCCTCCTTGTTATCCTATGCAGAAGCACTCTTAACCCTATAAGCTGATTAGATACTACTGGCTCAGAAGCTCAGTGCCAGTGAAGTCCTGGGTGAAAATGTACAGTATTTTGCTCTTTTTTCCTACTCAACTTTTGCATTCCTGTGGAAATACTACACTTGTTACTGTCACGTATAAAAGGTTGTTTTTAGTAAAGAGAAGTTCTGGTTGTTCTCAAACTGCAAGGTACTCTTTTGGGAAAGCTGAAGAAAGCTTTATAACTGCCTATTGAAATTGACAGGATTTGTTCATACTTTCATGATCAAAGTTAATTGGGTACTACACATATTAACTGTACCTGCTTGAAAGCTTTAAGTTCTTGAAAGATAAATATTAGTAACATCCATGGTGCTGTTTACAGAACTGAAACAGTTTGCAGTAAAACACACTAAAACCCCATCTACTAAATATAACTTTTTAAAGAAAAGAATAGCTTCATTTCTTGATGCAACTTGCTTTTTACTCCTAATATTTAGGGTAAGTGTTATTTGGGCAGGAATACTGTGTCATATTTGCTTCTCCTTTAGCAAATGAAAGAGACACATAATTTCCAGTAACTTAAAGCACAATAGTTCTTGCATGGTTCTTGAGAGAACTAAGAGGTGTTTTGCAGCTGTGTATTAACTTCAAGGCTGCTGGTATTATGAACTCTGGTATTGGCATGCAGATGATCTAAAGACATTTTTATTTGCAGGACATGGGTCTACAGTGAAGGAAGCATATTTAAAATTACTTTTGATAATAGAAGAGCTAGAAAATAAGGGCTCTACTGTGAAATCTTCCAGGTCTTCCTTTGTTCGGACATGAGTATGTCAGAATGTTTGCCTACAATGTTATGCTGTGGAACACTGGCAGTTTTCAAAATTCTTAAAAATTAAAACTGTAACACTGCTCATCAGGGTTTTTTTTTCACATGAGCTGCTTATAACTCAAGGTTGAGATATCCCAGTCCTGTGGAACAAAGCTCTCTTGGAGGACCTGGTAACTGAAGTTCATACTCTGTGTCTCCTGTTGGCAGCATGCTGTGCTCTGCCTCTTTGAACTTCTATGTTATGCACTTCTAGATTAATTTTCAACTGCATTTCTGTTGAACCATGAAAACAACTAGAGAAATAGTGCAAGAAATAACATATTTCAGGTAAAACAAACTCATTTAGTAATGCTTCAGAGTCATCGTTTGTATATTTGTGGAGGCCGGTGGACTTACAGAACAAGGGTCTGTTATGGTCCGTTGGAGAAATCTCCCATGGTTAAAGTGATTGAACAGAGCCTCTCCCAGGATGCATTTCTATATATGCAAATGTACCCTTGTTCTACCTCCCTGGTTGGCCCATTGGCCTCTCCACCCTTTTTCACATTATGTGTATGTCCCCTAGATTGTTCTTCCTTCCCTGCATGCCCATTGGCCCCATCTTGTCACAGTGTCCCACCCCCCTTACCCTATTGGTTGTCACCATTTGTACCGCCCCTGAGCCCTCAGCCCATTGGCCCTGATGCTTTGCTCCACCCCCCTGTCCCCCATATTTAAACCTGGACCCTCCACTGTTTCTTGTCTTTGTCTCTGGACCCCGTTGTGCATGGCTGGCATGAACCTCCTCCTCGAACTCCATACAAAGACCCTTCCCACTTCTTTGCCATTCATGATTCTAAAGGAACTATCTGGTGTGTGTGCCACCAAGTGGCTTCATTGCTGGAGATGCTTCCAGAAGGTGACAGCACCACCGCTTCTCGCCCCACTGCTGACCAGCCAGTGGTCTGTGACATATATTAACTTGTTGGACAGTTGTACAGTGCAGAACTCCTCATTTGGTGTCATCTTTGGTACTCAGTTTGTGATGGTAATCCTGTGAAAAAATGTTATCCCTAGAAAGCGAGTGTGTTACTGAATCCAGGTGGCTTGTTGAGAGCCAAATTTGCATTTTGGTGCAAGGAAAAGTCCAAACTTGTCTGCTGCCTTTCTAAATACAGCTCTTAGCTTCTTAGGTGTTTGCTTGGGCAACTCTTTCTTTGAGGCTTAATCAATAACAAAAATGCTATGTTTTCTGTAAATGAGGAAGTTTGAAGGCTTTTGGTGAGGCTGTCTTTCACTCTGAGGAAAGCTGTCTTTCATGTCTCAATTCAAAATGTGTCACTTAGTACAGCTGGGAGCATACAGGGAACTTTGTGTGGCTGCTTAAACTTTGACTTGTGACTGTCTAAGCTTAGAATCACAGAGTGCTTGAGGTGAGAGGACTCCTGGACATGGTAGTCTGACTCTGCTCTCAAATAAGGGCAGCTCCTTTACCTCAGTGTCCTTTAGCTCTTTCTTGTACTAGATCCTAGTCCTGCAACAGTGTGCAGAATCAGAAGTATTATTCTTGGCTGTAAACACTCTTAACATTGCTTTCATTCTAGATAGCGTGAAGCCTTTGGTGAACTTCTCCTGTACAAACCAGCTGTTTCTCATAGCTTGTGGTTCTGATGTTTTGGTGAGGGGCTTATCTATAATCACTTGTTCTTAAAAATGGAATGCATGTTAGCACATTATCAAGCTTGAAGCAGTAACTAGCTGGCTGATGTACTTAAGTGAGAAGTGATAAAATTTCAGCATGAGTTCTCTTGTGACTTCTTGGGATGTTTGACCAGCATCCCAAGTGACTTGTCTTTCAAAACACTACAGAATTCACAACCCTTTCTTTACTCAATCATGCAGAATCTATGACTATTACTGAGCAGACATTAAGGAGACACATACAGAAAAATGTCATCTTTGCAGGTCCAGTGATGTAAGAGTATTAAACCATAATTCATTGCGCTTCAAGTGATAATAAAATCCATGTGAATTTGTCAGGGCATCAAGTCTGGTTTCTCTTTATGATGAAAGAAAGCTATAAAATCTCTTTATTTTGTCAAGCTTTAATCCCATCTTATTTTAGAAGAAACCTCGTTAAATAGTGTGAAGTAAGAGCCTTGAATAAATGAATGGGCTTTTTATAAGGGAGTTTATAACTCAAGTCTGACTCATTGAACTTGTAAAGCACAGTGGGAAACAGTATTAAAGTCCTGCAGAAAGTGTCTCATGCCTCAGAATTGAGGCAAGGTGTATTAGACAATGTTTAAATTCCACAAGGATCTAAGCAGTTGAGTTGCCATCCTTGAAGATGCTTACAAAACAGGTAGTCGTGGTGCTTTGGAACATGGTTTAGTAGTGGACTTGGCAGTGCTGGGTTCATGGCTGGACTTGAGGATCTTAAAGGTCTTTTCTAACCTAAGCAATTCTGTGGTGCAGACTTAAGATCAATATGATTAGGACATTCAAAATCTGAAGTAGCTAAACACGCTAAATGAAGAGGCTATGAGATACAGTGGTCTGTTATTAATACTACTAATTGAAGCATGGATAGTTCAATGAAAATTTGCATAGCGGTGTGGTAAGTCCTAGGGTGAATAGAAGGAAAGGTCCAAGTCTTGTGGTAGAGAGTGACAAGTTGGCATGCCCTTAAGTGAAGTCAGTAAGTCTTATTCCTCTGGATACAGGGAAGTAAACGTTACTGTGAATAAGAGCTGCTGAGCCTTCAGTTTCAAGTTCTACAACTGTTGGAGGTGGTTAAGTCTGCTGTGTTTACCCACAGCCTTTCTGAAGCAAGAAACAGGGGTGAAGTTACTTTTGTATTGCTGAAGTGATGGTCTGCATGTGGTCAGGTGTCCTTGAGGGGGGTTACTTCTGAAGGGGGTGTAACCCCTTGGACTGTTGCCTGCCAGGAGGTCCTCAGAAACTCAGGGCTCCTTAACTTTTTTGGAAATGCAGGGAAAGGAGAGGATCTACAGCCAGTAGTGAAGGCCGCTGTCTGCAGGCTTTTGGATGTGATCTGCTTAGTAACAGGGGAAGGAGGTGGAAGGCATTCCTGATGGGCAGAATTATTGGATAATCTTCCAAAATGAGCATTATTCCACTAAGAGTTGAAGCAGCTGCCTTGAGCCACTTTCAGAGCCCCAAACCTTATTACGGCTGTTTCTACACACTTGTAGATCTGCTTTGAAAATATTTCAGTGCTTTTAAAGAATGGGACAAATTGTCCTTGAGGCACCTGTCTGGAAGAGAGCATCCAAAAGGATGGTACATTAATTAAACCTAAATACCTCTGAACTTCATCAGCTATATTGACTCAGTTAATCCTTAAAGTTGTGGGACAGCTTCATAATACTTTGCAGCAAGGAGAACTATTCAGCAGGAAGATTTCAATCATCAGGGGATGTTATGAAAAAGAACGCAAATAAGTAAGGTCTCTGCAAAAAACCCAACCATTTTTAAGCATGTTTGTTCTAGAATAATTGCACTTCTGTTCTGGCACTTGATTAGGAAAACTGATGAAAGCTGCTTCCTTGCGCTTAATGCTCTTAAGAGTATTGTTGTTTGATCTCCTTTGCAGTTACACAACATGAAATCAATGGGAAAGGACAACAAATATCCAGTAGTGCATTTAGTTCTGTTTTTCTGAAGGGGAAAATAGCCTTTCTGAGTGGCCTTCTGTGTCATAGCAAGGTTCTTCAGGCCGAGCAACTTAATATAGTATCGTAATGGCACAGCCTTGCATAGTGTATAGTCTTCATATTTCACTTTCTGAATTTGTCTCTTTTTGCGAAGTAAAAATGATCAAGCTGGCATATTTGTGCTGTCTGAATTGATATCAACAGAAATGAAAGAAAATCAATTAATTAGCCTCAAACGTGCAAGTCAGCTTAATGTCTCCAAAGTATGACTTCACAGTGTGCAACCCTTGCCTTGGGCAAGAGGCGGTGCTGTTGAAAGCATATCGCTCTGTTAATTACATCGGCTTTATCGGCTCCGCAAAGGTTGTGTGCATGACCGTGGTGTACGAGCGATGGGTAACGTTGCCCTCCAGTGGCTGACGCCTGGAGAATGCCGAGCCTGTTCGCGCTGGCAATAGAGAACCAAGCCTTGGGAAGGTCTGGGGTGAGTAGGATGTTAGCTTAAAAGCGTATTCTGTTAAACAGGACAAGTTTTCACACAGTACGAGTACTTAGCTGTTCGATATGCTAAGGTTGTATAAGACTGAAAATTTTCCCTCAGACTTTAGTTAAAGAGGATATAATTTCAGGGGCCTCTCCCATTCACTGCGGGAGTCCTTTTTAGCCACTACCTGATCAGATCAGCTTGTTGCAGTATCATCTTAGCTTCATACAGAAATCAAATAGATTTGGCTTTACAGTAGGTTTGCTGCTTTACAGCTTCACAGGACAGTTTATTGCCTCTGTTAACCTTTGAATGAAGTTCTCAAGTAACGCTAACATAACACCTTTACTACATTCTTATGAAACAAGTTGTCATACTCCTGTCTAGAACTACCTGTGCTAGCTTGTAAATCCATGGCTTATTTAATAAACTGATAAATTCTTATCTAATATATTTACAGCTCAACTAAATTAAAGTATCTTCATGGCTCAAGAGGGAAAGGGAAGGCAATAAATCTGTCTCCGCAACTTCGGTAATATTTTGAGGCTTAACAGAGGAAATAGGTAGCTCCTTTCCCTTATGTTTTTGCATTCTTTTAATGTAAAGGTAAACAATGCTTATACAACTCAATTCACTCCAGACCAGTGGGAAATGAAAATTTACACTTCTGCCGCTTAAAATCAAAGCTTTGAAGTTGCATGTGTAAAGCAAGACAGTCTTTTTTTTTTTATCAATTCAGTCTGAGCCTTAGGGAAGGGACGGGACAGACTCCCCAGATGCCCGGCCGCAGCCCCCATACAGTGCCCGGGGCGGGGGAAGGCAGCTCGGTCCCCCCGTGAGGGTCTGGGAGAGCTCTGGCGGGGATGCTGCGCTGCTCCCGGGCGCAGGTTTGGGCTCGGCCGCTCGGGATGCGCTGTGCGCGGGCGGGCAGCGCCAAGCAAGGAACTGAGGGGAGCCGGAGCCCCGCGGCGGTGCGGGGGATGCTGGTTGCCTCCCTCCGACGGAGCCTGGAGGATCGGGGCGGGGGGGGCCGCCCGGCGGCTCCCGGCGGGAGCGGCGCTGGCACAGGCGGGNCCTCCCCGGACACGCATTATTTATTTACAGCCGCCGCCGCGGTAAACAGCGGGCAGGGCGCGCTCGCAGCCGCCGCCCACCCGCGGCCCTTCCCCGCCGGGAGCTGCCGGCCCGACTCCGCTGGGCGCGGCCCCGCGCTGACCGCCTGCCCTCCGCGCTCTCCTTGCAGGACCTGTCTGTTCCACCTCGGGCTATAAGAAGGCGGATGATGAGATGTCCGGAGCCACGTCCGCGGCGGATCTGGACGAGGCACCAGCCCGCACCATTTACTTGAACCAGCCCCAGCAGAGCAAGTTCCGCGACAACTGGGTCAGGTACGGAGCAGTGCCCGCTTCTCTCTTTCCAGGCGGCAGCCGCACACCCCGCATCCATGGGCTGGGAGGGCTCGGGTCCCTCTCCCTTGCCTCTCGGCCCTGGCCACGCCAGATTTCAATACAATAAGACGAGTGTCTGCCGAGGCGGGTGGTTTTGTTGTCTGCGGTGGGTACCAGGTTCTAGCCAGTGCACGGGCGAGTCCAGCAGCAGCAAGTGATGGATGAGCTGCTTCCCTCGGCAGTAGTGACAGCAGGGAGCTGGTAGAGCTGCGTGGGCAAGATGCACGAAAAGGTATTCACTTCAGTAGGGCACTGAATTTTGAAATAACGGGACCTACTCAAGTGTTTCTGCATGCAAGGGTTAACCCGTGAAAATTTAGTGGGAGTTTTGAGTAGAATCCAGTAAACTCTATAAAGTGTCCCCTTTAAAAAGTAGCATTCAGTTGAAAGAGCAGCTAGGCTAAGTACATAAAAAATGTATAGAATAGGAAGGAAGAAAAGAGAAAGTACATCTAACAGGACAAGAATGACTACAGAAACTACAAGCTGGCATCTCTATGTGTAAAAGGCTATGGTTCACTTGTGTCTTTTAATTGAAGACCAAAGTTTTTAATTTTCTTTTCTGTTTGGAGCCTTTAATGTAGGGGGGGTTGTGTGTGTGTTGGTACTTCTGGTGGTATGATTAATGCCATGTTGTTGCAGTTTGGAAACACAAATAACACGGACTGAAACGAGGAGTAGAAGGATGCATATCGTGAGCAAGTTATGGTGGTGATTGCCACACTTGCCTGGGGTTAGCTGGATGAACAGATGGCTCCTGTCATGGCTAAGGAGGAGCTTTGTTTAGCAGGCTTCTGTTCGTTAATGCAGATGTTTGGGTTATTGTTCAAAGAACAGTTTACACAATGAGTACCTTTATGAAAAGAGAGGAGTTTTACATCCTGCTGAAGTGATGATTTCCATTATCTGGTTTATTGTGTGTATTACCAAGGGCAGTTCTAAGAATATCCTCTGGAAGGGTGCTGCTGTTCTGGACGCTGCAGCAACTTATTTATAGGTGATTTTCTCCTCAACTTTGACTTGTTACATACTTGTCTGGAAAAGTCTATGGTTTAGGAGCAGTATAAATAACATGTTTTCTCAGTATCTTCCTTATTCTACATGGGTAGCAACAATGGAGGTTTTCTTGCTTTGTTTTTTCTTGACTTAATTGAGGGATGAGTTTAACAGTTTCGTATGTATAGACTCTTTGTGCTTTCCCTACTTTAGGAAGGAAGAGCAGGGAATAGAGGGTTGGCAGATCTGTAGTTTAGGTTTTCTAGGAGGGATTCTGTTCTGATCTGGCTAAATCTTGCAGAAAAACAGTATATCTCTGCTACCAAGAACTTGTTCCTGACAGTGCTATTCCTAAAGAGCAGCTGTGTCCAATCTGCCATCTGGAAGCCGTCCCCTGATAGCTGTACAAGTTTCTCAATACCTTTTTGCATCTTTGCCTTTTGACAGGTAAATTTTGAGTCATAAAGAATATGGATGTGTGAGGGATAGGACTAAGTGCAGGTAGTGTAATAACAAAGTAGAGATACTTTCATTACCTGATTAGGAACCTTAGCTCCTTAGTGTCACTTGGAAGTTAAGTTGACTTTATAATGATTTGCTGCTGCTTAGTAAGAAAGCTTTGATCTCTTGACTTTTAAAGGGTGATAGACATTGCCTGTGCTCTTTCCATCCTCTGGATTAGCTTTCTTCCCTCAGCCTGGTGGGACTGAAGGCAAAGGTGACCTGAGCTTGTAATGTCTGAGTAAGGAGGCCTTGTGTGGAGTATAAGTGGTTGGTTATTTAGTTACTTAAGTATATTGGAGTTTCTCTTGAGGAACTGCAGTTTTCTATTGCCTTTGGACCTTCTTACTTAACTGTGTTCAGCTTCAGAAATTCATTCAGCACTGGATTTCTCTCTACTGAAGGGTTTGCAGATGTTTTGTCTCCCTAGAAAGCATCAGTGTACCACAGAGCAAGGTGCTGGGTAAGTATGTAAACACCTGTATGTAAGGGCTTGTGGAAAATTAAACTGATAATAATAATAAACCAGCTTGTTTTAAATTGTGTGAGTTTTGACTGTCATATTTTTGGTAGTCATCGAGGATTCTTGAATAACAGTAAGAATTTGTGAATGTTCATAGGAAGTTTTCTAAATTAAGGGTAGTATGAAAAGCTTGCTCAAAACAAAGCAAAATACAGCAGGAAATGGAAATGCAGAGCATGGAGGAGAGTAGGTTAGTGATATGGATTTTTGTGTAAGATGTTCTAAACATCTTGAACTGCTTGACTTGTTGTGGGTAGAGAAGTACTGGTAAAAGTGAATTCCAATGTTTGTGGGAGCAAAAAGACAGACTAATTTTGGATAAGTTAATAAAAATGGATAATTTTCTTGATCCCACTTCTAAGTCGTAGGTAGTGCTATTGCAAGAGTTAAGTGGATGGCAAGAATGGCACTAACACTTCCAGAAGACTTGAAGTGTGAGGATGTAGAAAGAAGAAACACTTTTTACCGCAAGCTCTCTGGCATAAATGAGACTATGAGAAGGTGCAGAGAAATGGCAACTTCTGTTGTGTTCTTGGAACTTTGTAACAAATTATTTCAAAGCATAGTGCTGTGTGTTATAGGCTAGATTTAGCTTGGCCCTTGACATGTGCATGTATATGGCTGTCACTGTTGTTTATTATACTGTAGCAGTAGTGATTACACCTGTAGAAGCACCTCTTCTACCTGCATCAGAAGCTGTTTTCAGTCCTGCTCTGTTCAGTTGGAAAAATTTTATGTATGTTTTACTTTTTGGACCTTTTAGTGAAAGCTAAATTCTGTTCTATTTTTAGCTGAAGAATTTTAGAAGCTTTGAAATATGTAAAAAATGAATAAATGTTATTACTTTGTCCAATGCAGCTGTACTGAGGTATTAAATGTTTGTTTTTACAAAAAACTAACTAGTACCTGTTTTGACATGTCCAGTGTACATAACTTAAATATTTGTCTGTTTAACCAGAGCATTTTGGTACTTTCAAGTCCAGTAAGAAATGAAACATTTATGTTGAGGAAATTTCCAGTCGCTCTACACAGCTTTGTGGCACTTCCTGTGACATTTGTGCTCTGGAGCAACCACTCTGCATACTGAAGCTCTGCTTCCTGGGAAGTGGCTGATCATGCCTGCCTGTGGGAAGTAGGGAGTAAGTTTTTTCTTGTCCTTTGCTTTAACTGCGTTTGTATTGACCCATGAGCTTTTTTCCGTATTTTCTCCATCTATTCTTCTGCTGAGAAGAGGAATGATAGAACAGATCAGGGAGTGCTAAGTGTCTAGCCAAGGTCAACCCACAGCAAGATGGGAAACAAGCTTTCCTATTGCCTTGTAAGACCAAAGGAATACAGGTGGAGTGTGGTGTTAGGGGCTTGAATGCTGTGTAATACTTCTGAGATGACCGAAGTAATGGCATGAACACTTTCCAAATGTATCCTCAATGAAGACTAGAAATTTTCTTGAAGTTAGAATGTTCTATACATTTTGTTTTGGTGTAAATACAGTTCCTGGATGTTTAATAGTAATACAAGCATCTACTCTGACATCAATGGCTTGTTCTGCATGTATAGTAGTACTGTAATAGGAATTTCTTCCAGTTAATTTTTTAAAAATCACCAGTTAAGTGATTTGAGCCCCTCACTAGTTGTGTGTGTTAATGCTGATGCAAAAGAAGTTGGACTTCTGGTTTATTAGTCCTGGAGGAACAAGTGTGCTGAGATAATTTTAAGGATGTTAGAAGTTGTCTCCAAATATTTGAAGACGGTGGAGTTGTTTTGTAAATATTGCTCTAGGTAATATTCTTCTATTCCAGGTCTGGTAGTGCGTCCTGGTGTAAATCTGACTTGCATCTGAATCAGGACCCCAAGTTCAGTCTGTTTGTGGCTTGACAAAAAGTGAAAGGTTGGACAGTGCAGCAGTCAGGAAGGGCAAAATTCAACTTGTTTGTTTTTAATGGAGCTTGAATCCAAAAGTCTTGTTCAGAAGTTTCTTATTGAAATAGACTTTGGCCTTAGGGAGGTCCCAAAAGTTGCATTATAACATCCAGAAAATCCACATATATTTGTCTTCGATACAGGCAAAAATTAAATTCTGATAAAAAAGATGATGAGCAAAAAGTCTTCAGTGTTTACTTTTAAACTGTACACGGTCTTAAAACTCAAGTTAACAGATGAGAATCAATTTCTTGTCTCATAAGGGAGAAGCACTTTGCCTGGGGAATTTAGCCCTGAAGACTGTAACAAGGTTTCTAGTGGAATCATAAATTCTGTATTAAACAGACGACTGTTTAACTGTGGTCCCAGACTGTCCCATCAGTGTTTGCATGATGCTTGCTGATAACAAAACTGTAGGTACAATCTTTATTCTTCCTTTTATTTCATGTGTGTTGCATCAAATGAAGCCAAGTGCATAGCTTTTTTGGCTTGTGTATTGGTACTGTAGAAGTCAGTTGTGATTCAGAGGTGTTAATGCCTTTTGAATGTGTGGGGAGGTTCTCACTGGTGAAACAGGAGCTGCTGGTATCACTAACCAATTAGTATTGACCCTTGTAATTTGAGTCGTGTTCTCTATGATCTGTGGAAATGAGGATTGTAATCTGCTGTGTGCAGGTTACACTTCTGCACTCTCTGCACTTACTCTCTGCACTTAGGGGTATAGCCCAGCATTCATCTTGCACCAAAATATCCTCACTCTCTTTAGGTAAAAATGCCTCTATTTCTGTTCAGTTTATTCTTAGTAGAGTTCAGGCATTGGCCATTTGTTTTGTTGTGTTTGTGTTAGATTTGAAATACTCTTCTGTTGTCATGTGAACAGATTGCTTGCCTGACTGCAGAACAGCATTTTGAAATTCTTCAAAGAAGGGATGTATTATTATAACCTGAATGGTACAAGCCTAATCATGTGTTAAACTAATCCTCTTAACTCTTTTTAGTTCTAGGTAGATAGTGTTTTTAAGTGAAGAAAAGTACTTAGTGTAACATAGTTTTAAAATAAGCAAAAACTTGTTTAATGCAGTGCAGCTGTTGCTGATACGGCGATCTACTACAATGAAAAAGGCTTGGGTGCAGCTATAGAATGATTCTTTTAGCCATTAAAATTCACTAGAAGTACCTGTTATTGTATGCCTGGTGTTGTGTGTAGAGATTGTACCAGTGTATTTGAGGCAGCTGCATCTTTGGTCTTGGGCTATTCCTTGGGCAGGACCCCCTGGACAGTTAAATTGTTGATTTTTGCCTAGATGAAATGTCTGGATGAAAAAAACCCACGGATGTGAGTTCTAGTGCCCTTTCACCTGCTTCATGCTGAGCTCTCTGGTATCCTGAAATTGTTCTGGTGGTTTGTGGCACGATGAATTTCATAAATCAGCAGTAGCAACACAGCAGGTAAATTAAACTGGGCCCCTTTTTTCTCTTTTTAGATCTGACTGCTAGTGGTCTGTAGAAAAAGGTAGAAGAGCAAGAAATTATCTCAAGTGGACCCAAGTAGAGTTTAAGAAGTGTAATAACTGCATTCCACATAGTTCCTGTGGGTTGTGAAGATAATTACATTTCTCTTGAGACCGACTAAATATTAACTTCTTCTGCCAGCCCCCTGCTTGTCACTAAAATAAACACTGCTAAAGTTGTGGTGACATTTAGAGTTAAAAAATTGGCTTTAAAACTGAAGCTAACACTCTGGCTTTTAGACAGCTAGCTAGCTTATGTGACTTGTTTGATTGTTTTTTTCAGTCATCCTCACATCAATGATGTGTTTAAGTGGAGGCTATTCTGTGTTTGCACAGTAACTAAATGTGGCACTAAACTTACTTTATTAGACAGTAGAATTTCAAGGTTAACTATGCTGGTCAACTGTTTTTGAGTTGTACTTGCCAGCAGGGCTACTACAAAGACAAGGGTGTATTACTGTAGTGATGACCTCACATGCATGCTGAAACAATATCATGCCTTCAGAGCTTTTAGTACTTTTCTAAACAGTCTTTGTTTAAGGTATTTGTTACTGAAAAACAGCCAGGAATCTGGTCCCCTTTTTGTAGGGATTTCATGAATAGAGAACTCATGGAAAGGCCTTTTCTGTTTGCATGCTTTAGGAAAAGCCTTCAGGGTACTGGATTTTGAAGCGAAAGTGCTCTTGCTTCTATTAAATGTGACACGTGGTCTGGTTTTCAGGTTAAACTGAGTGTAAGCAGTTGTGGCAGTGCCTACTCTATATTAGGACTGCACTAATGTAGGAGACTTTCCTAGTGGAAATAGCATTTGCTTTGGTAATTAACATCAATTACATTAGTTGTTGCAATCTTTTGCTACTTAGGTATGGTCGTAGGGCTGCTGATACCATGGCAGTTTGGAATAAGGTACTTCAGCTTAGAAGTTCTAAAAAATCTTTACGTGGTTAGGAGGTGATCCTAATGAACTAGAAAGTAATGGGATTATTGTGCTTCAGTGGACAGGAGTTCATAGTGCATTTTCATGTACTTTTGTCTTAGCAGTGGTCTGTGTAAGGATAGGAGCTGAATGGAAGCCCTTGAAGATGAGCTTGTTGCTGATGCAGCTTCAGAGCAAGTGCAGGTAGCTCAGCCAGGCTGGGTGTGTCAGCCTGATCATCTTGCTCCTGAAACGGAGCTTGTGCATAAGGGTAGATAACACTGCTTGCCTGCTCAAGCAATGGTAACCACTGAGTATTGCACTTAGCCCCTTATCTTTTTATTAGGTGTTGATGTAGGATGCAACACTCAGGATGCGCATGACTAGAAAATCATGATGTAAGAATGATCTGAAATGTCTGTGCTAATTTAGATTTTCCCTTGTGTNTTCTTATTGCAGCAGACCCAAGTCATTGTGCCCCACTAAAGCAAGTTCTAATGGGACTTGATCTGCAGGGAAATTAGTGGGCTGTATTAATATGTCTTGACTCTTTTTTAAACTTGTATGAAACAACAATTTTCCTCTAAATCATATGATTTGAGGAAAGAGGGCTCAGGGATTCTAGGACGTGATCAGTTCCATCTGTAACAAAAGAGAAGAACAAGTTTTCCTAACTGGTGCCTTTAGTTGCTTCTGGTGGGAGCCCATACTATAAATGAAGAAATAAGGAATGTGGTGAAGTGGTGGGTGCTTGAGATGAATATTATCCCACTGATAAGTTTTCTTCAGCTGAAAGCGGCTAGAGTTGTTTTCAGTCAAAGTTAAAATTGATAAATGCTAATGCATTTGAATATTCTCAGTCAGTTTCATTGTCTGTGTGGATAATTTCAGACAACAGATTGATCTTCTGCAGTTTTGCTCGGCTTTGTTGGGAAATCTTTCAGGTTTTGATGTTTCAGTGGCTAAGCAGAAGAATGTCCCTTCAACCCATTTCCTCTTTTGAAAATATATAAACTTGTATATATAAAATATCTTTGGTATTATGGAGAAACTGTAGCAGAGTGCAGGGAAGGATGGAAATAAAATAGGTACTTGGACTGTGGACAGTGCTTGTTCCAGAGCCAGGTGACAGATATAATGTGGTCACTCTTGTTTTTGTCTTACTCTGGCAAGCTTTAAGCAATAGTATCTTGCAGTATTCAAGTTATTGCACTTTTTACTGTGTAGGAGCAAGTCCTGCTCCTTTTATGCTCCTCTGTTCTGTCCCGCGCTCAGGGCCCGTCTCAGGTATTTAAGTACCACATAGTCTTTTCTTGGCTGACAGAAGTGTACAGCCATAAACAGAGCAGTGAAAACCTTTCTGCCTGGAATCTTCCCCTGTAAGAGCTGTAGTCTTGAGGATTCATTTGACAAGGCAAGACCCTTCAATTAGGGGCTGCATTTGTTCAGGCTTCCTGTTATAAAACCAGAAATGGGTATTTAGGACCTAATTTTCAGTCAGCCAGTAATTTAATAGGCATATAAGTAATTGCTTCTTATAAAGCCCTCCTGGTGTGTTTTTTGGGAACTTGTAAACAGTGGAATTTTTTTTGTCTCTTTAGCAAGTTTCAAGAAAGTACACCATCTTCCCTAAGTGCAAGGAGGTAGATGACCTTTCAACGTCATATGCATGGCACTGCTGAGAACCTTGATCATGACATTTGGGTTTAGAACAACCTCCTCAGTATTCTAC
This sequence comes from Buphagus erythrorhynchus, assembly GCA_013400855.1. Lineage (NCBI taxonomy): Eukaryota > Metazoa > Chordata > Aves > Passeriformes > Sturnidae > Buphagus > Buphagus erythrorhynchus. The sequence continues at coordinate 18,858 of VZTT01002797.1, forward strand.
ATGGCAGCAGCTTGAT
>VZTT01002800.1:217-26340 GCA_013400855.1 Buphagus erythrorhynchus
GGATGGGATGGGATGGGATGGGTTTTAAGGGTCCCCTTCCAGTGCAGACCGCTGTAGGATTCTTCCCTGCTGTGCCTTGGGAAATAACCTGGCAATAGCGAGGCTTCCCTCTCAGGGAAATGAGCTCTGGAAGGACACAAGTTCCACGTTAAGTGCAACAAGCTCAGCTTTGGCACAACAGTGAAGAAATCCCTTGGTCTTTTTAACTTTTGCAATTGTGCTCTAGGATCTGGCCAACAGCCCCCAGCAGGAAAAAAAGGCACCATTATTTTTAGGCAGCGCAGTGTATTTCCACACCACACCGTCCTGCTCTCTCCTAAGCTTATTCCAGCACCACCTAGGACTCCCCTAGGCTAAAAACATTTTCCTCTGCACACAAATGTGCCCCTGCAGACAGCCATGACCCCCCAGGTTTGGGGTCCGGTCTTGCAGACTCAAGCACAGGCACATGGATGTGGCCGAGCTCTGCTCACAGGCAGTGCAGCCAAAACAGGCAACAAAGACTCAGTCAGATATGTTTTTCTAAAGCTGCTGCAGTCCAATGGAAACAAGATCAACCCTAAAGCCTAATTTTCCTTTTGGAGTGGGGCTGTTTTCTCAGCCAGGCACAAATGCCCTCATTCATCAGGGCTGCAGGACAAGGGGTGCAGTGTGGTCGAGGCAGGACTGGTGCCCAGTGTGGGGGCACCGGGGTGGGCAGGGAGGCTCCCACCAGGGCAGGGCAACACCAAACCCACTCCGCTGGTCCAGAGCACAGCCAGGCTCACTGACACCTCCAGCGAGGGCTGCAAAGGCTCCAGAGTCTCCCAGAAAAGGGAGAAGAGGCAGAGAGGGAGAAGCTGGGATAGCCTCTCCCTGGATGGGTAAGAACGTGAGCCCCAGCAGTTGCTGGAGTCTCCCAAAACACAGGGAGAGTTTCAGGGTCTCTGAATTGTGTCAGAAAAGCAACTTAGGGTGGTAGAGAGCTTTTTCCACAAAGGAAAACTCGGTTTTTTTATTCTCTTTAACTTTTTGGTGCTGCTGCCAAAGAAAGATAGGATCTGTCAAAACAACCAGAAACATTTATTGAAAATCCTCGTTACTCTGCATTTCACTGGCTGTGAAAGCCTCCAACAGCTCTATAAATAAGCCCTGCTGTGAATAACTCAGCTAATATTCAACCCACCCCACACAGCAGTAAGGTCACTGATGAAATAAAGAATTGGCTGTTTACAGGACACCACAATTTGCATGTCAAACTTCAGGAAAATCACCACACCCGAGGCCTCTAAGGAACTTTTAAAGTTTAGTCTTGGTAGGATCATCCACCCTCAGGGCTGAGGGGTTTGCACAGGACTTGTCTCAGAGCAGCTCCAAGGTTGGGATGAACATCTGGGCTGCAAAGACTGCACTCGTGCTTCTTTCAGGCTTTCCCTCTGCTTCTGGTTCCAAACCTAGATAAAATTATTTTTATCTTAATCGAATTCTGTCTTGGGGACTATTGCCAGTTTCTATTACATCAACTCTGCTGGAAACGAAGGGATTTCATAGCTTTGTTTTGGTACCCTGATAATAAAAAGCCTTCCACAGTCTTATTCTGAGTTGTAATAAAAGTCCATTCAGGAATTCAGGATCTCTAAACGATTTCCTCAGCCCGGAATAATTATGCAGTGTGAAATGCATTAATTACTGGGATTACATGACCTCTCCAGGGGAGCTGGCATGGCCAAAGGTACCACTTAACCCACACAGATGTGTCCCACCAAGAAACCGAGGCCTGGCACTGGGTAACTATTTAAAAATATATAAAAAATCGCTGTGAGGATGCACAATCATCAAGTGTCTCTCTCAAAGCTCCATTCCTGGAATGAGCTCTGCTGGAATCTCTGGCAGCTGCTCTTGGCAGGGAGCAGTGTCCAACACCCCGGGGCTGTGCCCAGCCAGGCTCAGCACCCACAGCCCAGCCCCTCCTGCAGTTTTTGTGCTTTCCAGGTGGGCTCACAGTACCACACAGCCTGGAGACAACAGACACTGAATCCAGGGCTTTATCCTGCCCTAAAAGCCACCTTCTTCTCACCCTAACCCCTTCCCCACAAGTGATGCTAGTAGACTGCCAAGAACAACTGCTCAACCTCTGCATTTGGGAGACAGGACAAACAGAAAATTATGACGGGCAAGCATTCAGAAGAAAAGCAGAATTTTCAAATTTTCATTCGGTAAAATAAAGTTTCTTTCATATTCCTATTTTCTCCTGGTCGTAAATGAGAAAGAAAACTCTACGTTACTGGAAGATTTTTTTTGCAATAACCCTGTCATTTTCTTCTTGCATGTTCAGTATAAGGCTGAGAAAGAAGAATCTACCCTAACAACCCTCCCGGGCTGCTGAGAGTTAACTCTGCAGGGACCAGGAGCTCCAGCACATGCACCTTTTAGCCGCTCCAAACCAAGTTTTACAAATCCCCCGTACCTGATGGTCCTGACAGAGATGCAGTATTTCCACATCAGGTTCCACATGGCACTGCCATCCCCCTTCATGACCTTCCCGGAGAGTTTGCAGAGGGAGAGGATTCCAGGCGACCCCAGGACAGGGCAGCTCAGCGGCACAGCAGAGCCAGCCCAAGGTTCAGGCACCAGCCCAGCTCTGATTCACCAGCTCCAAGTGATTCCTCCGACCTCCACTCTAGTGAACTCCAAGGGAAGGCAGCTTTCCCATCTGGAGGCTCGGGTTACTCCTTTCTTCCTGATTTATAAGATTCGCTGTTTACATTATTTGCAAGCCAGAAGAGATTATTAGAGGCTGCTCAGAAAGCTCCGTGTTACACTCGCTGCTCCGAGCTGCCAAGTCAGAAAACCCTACCTAGGCAGCACCTGCAGAAAGTTACTCCCATTTATTTCACTTCAAAAAACTCCCCCAGCCCAGTAACACTGCCCTAGAAAATCCCTTACGAGACCTGTAAACTCTAACCCAGTACACACTCCATCAAATGCCTTGGGCTAGAGGAACCCTCAGCTGTTTGCAAAATATTTTGTGTGCTGTAATAAACTTTTTGGTGCCAAAAAAAAAGTAATGAGTCATTTTCCAAAGCTGGATTTGAAGGCATACAAAGAAGTCCTGGCTTTCAATGGTGAGTATCAGCTGTGACACTCAGCCTGGAAATGACAGAAACAATAAAATGGCAAGATCTGATTAAAAAGAAACCCCAAACCAACCAACCAACCAACCAACCAAAAACCCCTGAAAAAGGCAAGAAACCCCCAAATCGACCAAAAAAAAAATCCCCAAAATAGATCATGTATGTGGAATTCTTTTGCTGTTCTGAGTAAGTTTAAACACACAGCCTTTATTGCCAAAAATTTCAATTAACTGAAGCCCCAGCACACAGTCACACGCAAAAACCTCAGCAAAAAAGTGTCGTCATTGTTGTTGTAGAGACAAGCCCTTTAAATCCTGCCCTGGCATCTCCAAGACCACCCTGAAAGTCAGAGTTGCTGCTCCTACAGATGAAGTTCCCCAAGCCTTTGCTCAGCCCATACTCCCGTCTCTGCAAAGGTCAACAGCATCATTATCAGGGGCGCCTCTGGGCCAGGGACATCAGATACATGTTTATATTATAAAACTTAATTAAGCAAGAAACCAAGTTCACGCTGTTTCTTCACAGAGCAGAATCATTCCATGATTAACTGTCTGTTTGCTGTTGCTTAATTCCATTTTCTCTAAGGCCATTTTGTCCAGGGTCTCATGACTGTTCCCACTGTTTGAAGTACATTCTGCTTTGGGAGTTCCCGATAATTGTTCCTGGAGCAAGCTATTGATGGCTCGTTAGGAAAAGTCACACCAAGTTCCACAGCACACTGTACATTTAAATCAGCTGGCTTAATGAAGGAAAATTACATTAGAAAACTTCTATACATCTGTTCCTAACACAATCACAGAAATAAATTTCAATGCTGGAAAAAGCTATGTAAGTTCAGGCAGCCCAGCTGAACCCTGTCCCTTTCCTTCACTCCCTAATTTCAGAGATGAAGTGCCTACAGGAGAGATTTTCTGGTTTTTGTACCCTGTACACTTGCAAGGTTTCATCTGGCATGAAGAAACTCATTATACAAAGAGTATAAAAGCAAGAGTTTCTTTTCTGTGCAGCACAGAGGTATTAAACAGCACCCTCAGTTGTGTCAGCTCCTTCTCTGAGCTCAATCCTGAGCCCTCAGTGTAATTGATGTATTTAGATTACACCCTCCTTGATTCCCCTGCAGTCCCAATATTTTGACAGCACTAACATCTGCAGGAATAGTGTTTTTATCTGTCTCTAAAGATAGATTCAGTGGATGAGATCTACAAGAGAGCAGAGTTTTCATTACCTCCTTCAGCCATGTTTCTAAACTTTGTGCACAGCCAGTGACCAAAGGAATTAAAATAACATGGGAACATCATAGGGCAGAGGTGAGATGCTGCAGGGGGACTGTTTTTCGATCTGGTTTGGTTTTTAAATCATTACTGCAGCATTTCCCATGAAAACCAGTCTGTTAAATAGTGTAGAGAGTATTTCAGCTCCTGAGCTGAGTTTGTCCGCTGATTCCCTAAAAGACTTGGACAAATCCAAGTAGCTTCTCCTCTAAGCAAGCTCGGATTATTATTACTGTTGTTATTATTATTATTATTATTATTCTGCAGGAAATACATATAATTTAATACACATCCAGAAACGCTGCACACTGTGCAAATCACATCATGAGCTAATATAAGTCCTAGTTCAGTTCTGTGATTAGATCTCTGCTGTAAGAAAGTGCTATTTCTTCTGCTGCAAATATGAAGAAGGGATTGGTGTCAGGTGCTCCTTGGGATTATATTTGGGGGGAATATTCAACCCCACAGCATCCTGCAGAGCCTGGGGAGGGCCGGGCCTGGCTGGATGTGCCAGCAACACCAGGGAATAGCTGCTGGTTTCTGTGAAGAACTGGTGATTAATCCAGCCTGATTCTGTCTCTCATGCTGGGCTGCCTTCTCTAAAAACAGCTCCTCCAGAGTTTCATCACCTAGGAGGTAACAGAAGGCATGGCCAAGACAAAACTGGACACATCAGCTGTTTGTTAGTAGCCAGAAAAGTCTTACTGAGGAACAGAGGAGCTTTTCCAGGAGCAGTGGGACAGTGAGGCCCTTTTGTCTGGGCTGTTTACTTCCCTGCCCTTTGTTCCCAGTGACATCACCCCGCCCCAAACAAGGCATATCAAGTGATTTCCCAGTCTTGAAGCCTTGTTTGCTTTCCCTTCAGCACAAGCAGGATGAGCTCCAGCACTGCAGGGGCCACTTGGTGCCGTGTGTGCCCTGGACATGGATTTTCTGTTTTGTGCATCCATCACAAGCTCCTGTCAGCACTGCAGTGCCACTGCTGTGCCACACTCACACAGGCTGGGAGCCCAGGGGTGTTTGGAGTTGCCTGCCCGGGCTGTTCCTCCCCTCTGGGTGTGGATGAGAACTCCATCACTTATCTCTTCCCCTTGCAATAAAACAGATTCCATTTGCAGCACATCACTGCACCCACCCCGAGCTCAACTCCCCGCACAAATTTTCTTATTTGCTGTTTTTTCTTCTCCCTGGAAACCTTTACTAGCTCTGCCCTGCTTGCAAGAACCCACAGCAGCTCTCCCTCTCTGCAGCCCTGTGTGTCTGGACCCATGACAGTGCCCCATGTAACACATGCTCAAGTCCTCCCAACTTGCAAGGAGAGTTTTGCCTCCTTCCAAAATTTCTTCCCACTTCAGGACTGTTTTTTCCAAACCCAGCATCACTGGTGGCCACACTAGATGCCTTTTGCTGCCTGTAAAACAGGGAAAGCGACTCTCAGTTTTGCAAAATATTTTGCATCTCTTCTAGGAGGAAATCTTTAATTCAAACAGCCACAACCACTAATTTCGAGACAATGCTGTGGCTTTGGGGAGCTGAGCACACCGTGGAGGCAGCAGAAGGTGGCTCCCCTGAACTGCAGGGTCAGCACAAAGGCTCTGCTCAGCTGCTGGGGCTGCAGGGGAGCTGCAAACGCTGATGCAGGAGGGTTTACACCAAGGCAGCCTGCAACACCAAGACAGACACACAGCTTTGGTTCTGCTCACTGGACACAGGAGCAGGGAGCTGCTGCAGGGCAGGGAAAACAATTGGAAGAATTGATATCACAGAAACGCTGGGAAAAGATCACCAAGTTTGTGAACCCTCAACTTGGCCACTGCCAAGCACATGCCACCCATTTTAGCGACAATAATGGGATTCTCCCAGTGTTTTTTATTCCTAAGGGAACCCGGAGCAATGGAGAGCAGTTAGAAACCCCTGAAAAGCCCAGTGTTGGGGCGTGGGGAGTGAAGAAAAGGCAGAAGAGAATCACAGAACCAATTAGGTTGGAAAAGCCCTTGAAGATCATCGAGTCCAACCATCCCTCAGCACTGCCAAGGCCACCACTCATCCCTGTCCCCAAGTGCCACATCCACACATCTTCTGACTCCCTCCAGGGATAGTGACCCCTCCGCTACTGTCCCAGTAGCCTGTTCCCAATCCCTGACCACCCCTTCAGTGAAAGAATTTTTCCTGATATCCAACCTAAAACATCCCCTGGTAGAGCCTGAGGCGATTTCTGAGGAACGGGAGGCTTTTAATCTATTTTCTAATTTTCACTCTGGAAACAAAGCTGCTGCAGGCAAAGTCACCACCAGGGACATAAATCACTCTAAGTATTTCAAAATGCTGGAGCTGAGGTTCCTTTACAAATTATAGGTGGTGTGTTACTTTTAAATGCTATTAATAGAAAGACAGAGCTTAATTTGGAGTCTCACACTGCATCACTCTCCCCCCTCTGGAAATCCATTCCTGTTTGGCAGCAGAGCCTGCAGGATGATAAGGAGAGAGCTTAGTGGGTACAAGAAGGGAGAGGAGCCCAGAGAAAAGCAGCACCCAGGACAATGGATCTGACTTGGTTTTGGATACAGCTGCGTGCCCTGGATGGCTGCACCCCCTCACCCACGGTGTGTGAGGTGATTTGAGCGCTGCCCCTGTGCCCAGGCCCAGCCTAAGTGAGCTCAGCACAACATCCCTGCTGCAGGGAACCTGCCCTGCTGCAGCCCTCAAGGGTAAGGAACACAATTTGTCTGTTCTTCTGATGTTTCTACCAAAATGAAATGGTCCCAAACCAGGATTTGACAGCATTTCTGTCCTGATGTATGTTATATTTGCAGGTCATTTGACAAAAGGAAAATGTGACTGCTGGAGCCAGCCTGGTTTGCGTTGTCAGTGCAGTCCTAGACCTATTTTTAACTTAGGTAGAATTCCCCTTTTACAACAGCTATTACCAATTAAGGATTGCAAGGAGCCATACAAATAGATGGCATTTAAATTTTTATCTGAAAAAGCATTCTGGCTTTTTGGACAGCTTGGGGCATCTTTAAACCTTCAACCTGCAACAAGCCAACATTTTGACTTTAGGAGGTTTTAATAAAATATCTTCACCAAATGTTTTCTTCCCAGCCTTCGATGCATTCTCTTCCATTCACTTTGAAACCTCCTTTGCCGATTTTTCACCAACATTCCTAAGAAAATGCAAACCCTAGTGTTTCCTGGGAGCTGACAGCAGTGACGTGCACATGCCAGTCCTGCTGGGGAACAAAGCCAGCCTGGACTTGGCATTCTGATAAAGGGCATCTCCCCTCACCCCCAAAAATCTGGAGAGTGTGGGATCCTTGGCAGAACCCCTCTAGCACCCTCCAGGCTGCAGCTTCTGAGAGCCTCCTGGGATGTCTCCAGGCCACCACCAAGCTCCCTGTGCTGTGACTCAGTCTTGAACAACCATCAAAGGGAACTCAGAAAGCTTCCAATTCCCCTCTGCAGGGCATGGAGCCAGAGACACAATTAAAATGTGACTGCTCCAGGGGCTGCCCATCAGTCCAAATACAGGAGAGACTGAAAAGGGAAAGAAAACCTGGCAAACTGTGTGCTCCAGGCATCCAGCTAAAGGGCAGGAACCCCAGCACAGGCACCCCAGCTCCAAAAAATCCCGGTATCAGCCTTCAAAGCTGTCTATGGAAGGTTAAAATCTGTGCAAGAGTGAGGAAGGGAGAACCTGAGGGCTCACAGATGGTTCCTGGGTGAGCGGGAAGGGGGTGGAGAAATGGAAAGTTTCAAGAAGCCTGGAGAATTGAAGGCATGAAGACTGCAGAGAGGCAGGGGAAAGGTGGGGAAAGGCAAAAAGGTGGGAAAGGCAGGGGACAGATGGGATAAGGCGGGGAAAGGCAGGGAGGGAAAAGGCAGGGGAGGGGTAGGGGAAAGGTGGGAAGAGGCAGGGCAAAGGAAGGGGGAAAGGGAGGGGAAAGGCAGGGAAAAGCACTGAAAAAGCAGGGGAGAGGCAGGGGAAAAGGCCGGCCCAAAAGCTCGTGCAGGGTTTTGCTCAGCCGTGCCCAAATGCCACTGCACTCCTCGGTGAAACCAGAGTGAACCAGGGAAACCAGAAGTGTGAATTTCAGGCATGTGAGCAGTGAACACCTGCACAAAGACTTTCAGACACAGAGAACCATTAATGGCATTACAAGGAAGGCTTCCACCAGATTAGCAAGTATTTGGTGTATTTTCATTAAAATGTCTCAACTCAGAATCACATCCCTGAGCAGAGAGAAATCCTCTGATGGCTTTTAAGGCATTTTTGCTACTTTTTGCATTTAATTGAGGGTTTGCTCCTAATCATTTTTATGCTGACTGTGGGAACACTGCAATGTGTGCTGTTTGCAGGCTGTGCTTCCAGAGGGGTTGGGTTTGGGAGGTGGGAGAAGCTCTCAGCTGCTCTGCAGCTGCAGCAGCCTCACCAAAGCATCCTCTGGAGAGGGAGCTGCTCCACAGGCATATGACTCAGCCCTGCTCTGGATGAAGTCACTGTCAAGGGAAAGCAAACTCCATTTCTTTCTACCAACATATATGGTGAACTCCAAACACAAGTTCAAGGCAAAGCTCCAGTAATTCACCCCACCCACTTTGCTTTTGTTTTGTTTAAGATGCTGCAAAGGAGCTCAGTTTAAGTGACAGCAAGGAGATGCACAAACCCACTGACATCACTGTCCAGCACTGTGCAAAAGCAGCTCCCTGTCCTCATGAACCAGAACTCCAAGGATTTTTCCCCTTACTCCCTGTTCCTGAGGTTTGTAATTAGTATGCAGCCATCACCTCCAGGAATATGGGATTATAGGATTGTATATAAATTTATCCCCCTTTATTAAATCTATTCTTAAATAATGAATTGGATTATGTAGTGACCCATGACCAGGGAGTTCTTTACCCCTTTTTTAATGCTGCCTTTCCCTTAAAGGAAGCAGCAGCACTGCTCTGTGCTGTTACCCAACACACGTGAAGCCACCTCACACAACCCCAGAGCAGAGCCCATGCTGGCAACACCAGAAATGAGGAACAAAGCCTCTCAAAACACATTTTTAACAAAGAGTTAACCTAAAGGACAGCCCTGACATAGATAATTTCCAGCCCATGTGCTGTCTTTGAAACAACATCTAAATTAAGGCTGGCAATTCCTTTAATGGCTTCAAATGCTACACATTTTTCTAGGATAAGAGAGTGGGAGAGAGGATGAGCACAGAGCTGCAGGTGCCCTGCAGAGTGCAATATCAGAGTGGCTTTAAGTAGCTTCTGACATCAGATACTCTGACATTCCAGGGTGGCAGCAATAAGCTGCTCCTAACAACCCAATTCATGAAAGCATTTTCATATTTAATCAACACTGAAACATCCTCATGGGAATGAATCATATACCAAAATACAGATCTATTTTGCCCAGAGATGGGCTCGAGCACATGATTCAACCTATCCTGAAGCACAGTGCTGGAACTGCGAGTCCCAGCTGAAAGGTGGCAGAAACAATTCCAGCTAATCCCTGGCTTCAAAGAGCCAGCCACCTCTCACTTTGCTTATTCCACTCGGAAGGCTCATTACAAATGGCCCTAATTGTTCTGGAAGGGACTCGTGCCTCCTTTAGAGAGACCAAACTGATGAAAGAAAAATTGAGAATAACAAGAAATAAATTTAAAAACAGTTTTGTTTGCCAAACAAGGCATTCCAATAAAACAGCCTTCACAAACCTGGCACTTGCTTTATGTTTTTTGAAATTCTCCTGTTTTAGCCAAAAGAGAGAATACATTCTGGGAGGGAAAATCTGCAGATTACAGCTGCCCTCGGTGCCAGTCACACATTTCCTCACCTTCTGCTTGATCTTTAATGCAATGCTAATGGTAACAATTTCTAGCCTGGGCTATTACCCACCAGCTGGCAGCAGCACAGCACGAAGCCTTCCCCCCTGGCTAAGGAAAATCTTCACTTTCACATGCTAAACCTGGAGTCACATGGGTTTAAAATAATTCTGGAAGTAAAGCATGAGTCGTTCATCCTGCAAAGCCCACAGAAACCTGACAGAGATTTGCTCATCTTACACTTTAATCTGCCACAGAAACACATCTCACCACCCTCAGTGTTTGTATTTAGAGGCTACCAAAACCAGCCCTCAAGTGAGGGGTTTTCACCAAAATGCACTTGGTGTTATTGGCACCTGAAGAGCACTGAAATCTCATTTTCATGAATCACTGATTTACAAAACATCTCTTGGAGCAGGCTTCTGCCCCAGAACCTCTAGTTTGCTTTACCCAATTTGCTGACACTTGGATAAGTCAGGCTGCTGGTTTATAAACACATTACTGGAGGCATCAGCACTGTTACCTTGCAGTAACTTTGTTTTGTGAATGAACATGGGATGGGCAAAGCTCTGGTTATTGCAAGTGCTGCCAAATTCAAGGAACAGACTGGAAGTGGGGTTGGTGGATTTCTCTCAATTTCCCCTTCTCCTGGCTGTGTTGGGAGAACAAACACCAGAGAAGCTCTCTCTGTACGTGGTGTCTGCCCTTACCTGGCATTTCTTTAGGAGTGCCACATGCCCAGCTTGCCATTTTGGAGCTGATTTTTTTACCCTGTATACATAAATAAACTTGAAAACCTGTCCTAGTTTTCCTTCCTTCCATCAGCCAGGCTCAGTGGTTTCCTTGCAGGGCCCCAGCTGGCACTGCAGGCACAGCCAGGGAGGGACAATGGCTCATTTTCCTTGTCCCCCATCTCTCCCAGCCCCACAGCTCTGGGAAGTGAGGCCACCACAAACCCAACACACCATGCACGGAGTTCTCTTCAAGCCCATGGAATGCACTTCCATGGAAGTGGGCCCCAGAGCAAGATAAAATTATACCAAAAATCAGAATTGTCCAGGCCAGGCAGCAGGCCCAGAATCCCTGAACCATTAAGGCTGGAAAAGCTCTCCAAGATCATAGAGTCCAAGCATTCCCCCAGCACTGCCAAGGTCACCCCTGGCCCACATCCTCAAGTGCCACATCTGTGTTTTGTGAACATTTCCAGCTATGGGGACTCCATCACTGCCCTGTTCCAATGCTTGATGACTCCCTCCATGAAGAAATTTTCCCAATATCCTGCCTGAGCCTCCCCGGGCCCAGCCTGAGGCCGTTCCCTCTCCTCCTGTCCCTGTTCCCTGGAGCAGAGCCTGACCCCCTGGCTGTCCCCTCTTGTCAGGGAGTTGTTCAGAGCCACAAGGTCCCCCCGAGCCTCCTTTTCTCCAGGCTGAGCCCCTTTCCCAGCTCTGTTTCCTTCTCTGGACATGAATTCCCTGAATAGATAAATAAATAAATAAATAAATAAAGCTGGAAAACACAGTTGGACATCCCACCATGGAGCAGCAAGTCACAGCTTCCAAAGCAACCAGGAACATTTTCCACAGCTCTGAGCACTGACTGCAACTAAAAATCAGAGTCAGGCAGCGCACAGAAGGAAAGAGCATGGTCACTCCACAGAAATGTTACTCAAGTCCTGGTTTGGTTAGCTGTTATCTCATTTTATACATAAAGATAGGAAATATATACACGGGGAACAAACAAAACTTCCCCACTGCCCCTGGGCTCTTTTCCAAGAACATTTTAAACAATTTACAATCACTAATAAAAAGTAATTGAAAGTCTCCAGAAAGTTTTTTCTTTCTTTTTCAGATGAACTTCCTTGCATTTAAGGCTTGTTATTCTGCAACACCTGCTTTTCACACTTGTTTGTGCTTTAACCAAGAAATTATTTTGTTTCAAATGTGAGGAAGTCACAGCTTTCTTTCAATTTTCTTTTCTTCTCAAAAAAATGAGAACAAAGTGCCTCTATGTGTTACTGAAGTGATTAAGGCCTGGTTTTAGTGCTGCTCATGCAGACAGAAGATTCAAGCACATCCAGGTTTTGATGGCAAGTAAATTAATTCTCTGGAAGGAAATAAACGGGCAGCCCTATTGCAAGGGTTTCCATTAGGAGATGTAGAATAACTCCCCAGTAATTCATTTGCCACAAAGCTGGGATTTCACCAGGGATCCAAGACAGAAAGCTTGAGTTCGGCATTTATTTGTGTCAAAACAGTCTGGCTACATTTCTATTATTTTATATGGTTTCTCAGCAAGGAAAACATCACAATGGGCTGGGACAAGGTTGGGAATTTTTTGGCTTGGCAGTGGAATCTGTGAAAAGCTGAAAGGAGAGGAGAATAAAGCTATCTTTTGAAACTTCACAAGCCAACGGCCACAGATGAGGGTCCCGTGTTACACAATGCAGAAAGTGCGGGGCACCGCTGAAACCTTGAAAAAGATTGGAACAGTTCCCTTTTCCAGCCTTCAGTCGCTGCATGAAAAATTCAATTGCAATTAGCATTTAGTATAAAAGCACTTTCTGTAGGCTGACAATAGGTAGCCAGGGCAGAAAGTGTACGTAACAAGAACGGAATCCTATTTCAGAGAATCTCACGGGTTTTGTTCACAGTGGAGGGATCCCCACTTTCCCCCCAGCAAATTCAAACCCATCCAATTCCCTCTGCTAAGCAGCATAAATCAAGAGCAAGGAAAACGAAGTTTAGATTAAAAAGCATCAGTGTAAGTTCAGGGACGTGCTAAATGGAATTGCTTATTTTGCTGTTCCATTAAATAGGCAAGCTCAATGCATCTGACACCCAAACCTATTCTTTACGATCACCATTCACCATCAATCATTTAAGCTGGGTGTCAGACCTGCCTAAGTGAAGTGCCCACTGCTCTGAATGACTCTGATGTGCACTTTGTGCTGGGAGGGAGAGGAAAGATGAACTATTATATTGCTAAATATCTCGGGGAAATAAAGGGTCTTCTCTGCATTACATAAATTCCCATGACATTTCAATTAATCTGCCAGTGTTGTGTACAGTGTGGACATTACAGCACGAGCTACTGGGCCTAAGGATAAAACAGCAGGCAAGAAAAAGTCCCGAGTCTTAGCTGATGTGACCTAAAGTAGAGGTTAAAACCAAACAGCACCCTCACCTTCACATCTGCATGCACAGAGACAACAGCAGCTGATAATTAATGCAATTTTAAAAAATATAAAAATGCAGCTTTACAATCTTTTTCACAAGTTCTCATTAATTGCCTACCACTCCCTTCTCCCAGGGAGCAGAACAGCGAGGAAAAGCCCTGGCGGCACCATGTGCTGAAGAGCATTGCAGAGTTAACATTTTCTTACCTTTTATAGAAACCATGGAGAGGCTGGAGACATAAAAACTGCCAGTAATCCAAGCAAAAGGCCTTCAACTTCAGCATTTTCCAGCACTCCTGCCGCCGGCACCGTGCTCTAAAAGCAGCGGGCTTTTAGCGGCCCAAGACCTTTTAGTGGCGGTGTGAATGGCTGGCAGGCGGTGCAGCAGCCTGGTGTCCCCGCGGCCGCATGGCCGGGCTGTGGGACAGCCCCGGAGCAAGGGCAGCCCCGCTCCCGGCTCAGCACCTGCAGCCCCGCGCCGCGCTCATACAAAGGCAGGCGCACAAAGGACACCAATCCATGGGCGCTCTTTGATCCCGCTCGCCGCTTATCTCTCCCAAAGCCCCCAGTCCTGCCCGGATCACTGGCATTACACTGAAATCCCACTTCTCCTTTCGGCTGCTTTAGGCCATTCTGAAAGCGCCCTGGACAAACAGCGTGGATAAATTCCAGCTGCGGGCTTTGAGGGACCCTTAGAAAGCATCCTTAGAGCTCCCAGAACTTCGGAAAATGCAGGCAATTATCTCGATGGGCTCTGACACCAGTGCCCGGTACCCAAAGCTGTGATCTCAGCACATGGGGCTGCAGGCGTTTGCCCTTTTTCCCCCCCCTCCCGTGAATCAGCTCCTCCTTCACCAGCACATCAGCTCCATTGTCTGCGGCACCTCGGGAATTGGGGGCTTCTCGTCAGGGGAAGGGAAAGGAGCAGAGAAAAGGAAAAAGGAGAAGGAAGAAAAAAAAAAAATAAAAAAAGAAGGCAGGCAGGAGCTCAGACCCTCCCGCTCACACACCAGATTGTGCTTATCTGGTTCCCAACGCGCTTTGCCAGCGAGCGCGGGGGGGAGGATGAACCAACCCCGAACCGCAGGGCGGCTGCGGGACAGCCCCCGAGGCACGGGCACGGACGGACGGACGGACGGACGGACGGACAGACGGACGGACAGAGAGACCGGACAGACAGCCAGCCTGCTGGCCGGGACGGACAGCCCCTCCGGGGAATCCCGGCGGACCATTCTGGGGGATTGCCGGCAGCCGCAGCCGCTCCGGAGCCATCCCCTAACCGCAGGCACGGGCTGGGAGCTGCTGGGCTGGGGATGGCAGAATTTGCAGCGTTTGCTATCGAAACCCCTGCTAGGCGCCATAAAAGCGGGTTGCTTTTGTTCGGAAAAGAAAGGAGCACGAATTTTTAAAAATTTCTATCTTTTACCACGGCCCAATTCTACCAACTCCCTCCCCTCCCCTCCCCTCCCCTCCNTGGGAATTCTCCCTGTGAGGGTGGGCAGGCCCTGGCATAGGGTGCCCAGAGCAGCTGTAGCTGCCCCTGGATCCCTGGCAGTATCCAAGGCCAGGCTGGATGGGGCTTGGAGCCACCTGGAATAGTGGGAGGCGTTCCTACCCATGGCCATGGAATGGGTGGGTTGGGCTTTAAGGTCCCTCCCAACCCAAATCGGTCTGGGATTCTATAAATCTCCAGGGATGGAAGAAACCCACAAGGATCACCCAGTCCAGCCCCTGGCCCTGCACACAGCCCCCCAGCCAATCCCACCCTGAGCATCGCTGGGAGGTCCTGAAGCTCTGGCAGCCTCGGGGCCGTGCCCATTCCCTGGGCAGTGCCCAGCACCCTCTGGGGTAGAACCTTTCCCTGACACCCAACCTGAACCTCCCCTGATACAGCTCCAGCCTTCCCTGGGTCCTGTCCCTGATCAGACAGGAGACATCTGTGCCCATCCCTCCCCTGCTCCAGTCTCACAGGATACTCTGAGTTAACAACAGCACAGAACGGCTCCATTACAACAAACACGACTAGCACATGAGAACTTCATCAGCCTTTTATCTTAAAAAAAAATTTTAAAATGTTGCTGTTGTGTCCTGATGGAGACCAATGCTTGTGTCCGGTTTGCTGTAAGATTACTCTTCCAGCAGCTACAATTTGGCTGTTTCTCATTCTGTTTCATTTCTGAAAATCACCCACAGTAAACACCCAGGCTACAGCTTGCACTACTGTCAAACAGGTATAGAGGAACTTAAGAGTTCAACAGTCACAACAACAAAACCAAAAGCAGAATCTGATGAAACACTTCAAAACCACTCTGGCACTTGGACAAGTGTTTAAAACAAAACCAACAAACAACCAACCAACAAAAAAAACGCCAAAGAAACAAACAAACCATAAAACACCCCCACAATCCCTTCCCCAAAAAGCCACAAGAATTTTAACGCTGTTTAAAAAATATGCAAAGAAAACCAAACCCCTAAGTCTCAACCTGAGGCTCTCTTCCATGTGGACCTATCTAGTTCCCCAAGTGCCTGGATAATAAGCTATATTTAGGGATCTATATAAGCTATATTTAGGGGTTCTGGTTTTCCTCATTGTCACTGTGCAGTTATAGAAGTGCCTTGCATCTTCTCAGAAAACTGCTTTGTGTGAGTTTAATTAAATCAAATTATAAATATATTTGAGTAAGAACTGGCAGTTTCTTTAGTGAAGTAAAGAAATGACTGGGTTATGCTTAAACAGGGTCACAGTTTGTGTGGAATTTCCCTAAAAACACTTGTACAGGACAGGGCAGGTGGTGGGAATGACCAGATCATGAGAAAAGCAACTTACAGGGAAAAAATATGTTTGACTAGGGCCTTTAAAAAACAATTTCTTGTGAAGATTCTCTTTCAAGTACCCCTTTCTTTGTGCTGCCTGCATTTATTTGCTGGGATTTCTTTCAGAGCAGCACCAGAGCTGGTGATTCCTAAGCAAACACAACTGGCTATCTGTGAGAAGCAACATCACCCCCCAACAATTATTTTTAGTTTATAAACAAAACACTGCCCAAATCCAAGCCTATTTATCTTCCTGAACTTATATTCCCTTGGGCTTCATTAGCTTGGCAATTTTCAAGTCACTGATGCCATCATGGTGAGGATATTTAGATTTTCTTATCAAAAATATTTAATCCCTGCTTTTCATCCTCTGTTCTCCAGGGTAGTTTTATCTAAAGAGGAACTGAGGGAAGGCCCTGGAGACCCAGTGGCTGCTGGTGAGCCCCAACCTCCTGGCACTGCCTCCTGCCTTGGGTTTGGTACTGCCAAGATAGTAACAGGAAATCCTTTTCCCTTTGTTTGCACACACACACACACACACACACACACAAAAAGCATAAGAAAAAAGAGAAAAAAATAAAGTAAATTGAGTTTTCCCCATTGTAATATTTTTGTATCTGAATTTTTCTACATTCCAAGAAAAAAAGAAGGAAAAAAGAAAGAAAAAAATGGTTACATCCCATAACCAAGGCCAGCTATTCCCAGGATCAAGGAAAAAGGGGAAATCCAGCTCAAGACAAGAAGACAAGTAAGCTCAGGAGACGCCAGCCAAAGACTTGATCCTGAAATGAGACTTTTCAGGAAACTTCTCCTTTGTTCACATTGCAAAGCAATTTCTTTCTCAGCATCATATCCTTTCCAGAAAAAAAAAAAAAACAACAAAACAAAAAATAGCCTATTTATCACCTTAATTATCTATTTCTAAGCAGTGGGCTCAGAGCATAGGAGCCATGTACCCATGGATTTCCTGACAGCATCCAACACTGATTATCCCACCCTGCGTGCAGAGAAAATGCTAATGAGGATTTTTGCAAATGAAAAGCCCCACGCTCTCAACACGTTCTTCATTTTCACTTGTCTTCCAGAGGAAAACAACAAAGGAAATTAAGCTTCATCTCACGCTCAGCCAGGATATAGAACTGGTTCTTTCAGAAAGGCATTTACCTAAACCTTTGACTTGGAATTCCCAGGCCTAACACAAGCAGGGATGTGCTGCAGCCCCAGCACTGGAGCTCTCAGCACTGGAGCTGAGAATTTCTGCAGTCACTCAGCATTCAGCCTCTGACAAGGCTTTCAAAAACAGCCACTAAAAAAAAGACCAAGTGGAAATCGAACATGGCACCACCTCCTTTTTTAGGGGTGATTTTCTTGCCAACCCCTGGAGCCCTGAGGCTAAGGTAAACAATCCACTGAGAGATAAAATAAGCCCAGCATGAAGCCAGTGCCTGCTGGAGTTCCTAGTTCCTTACTTTCAAAAGTTGGGCAGACCAGGTGTTGGGGGTTGAATTTTCCCTTTTTCTTTCTGTGGAATTTTTCCCATTGTTATGCTAAGTATTTGGGTCTACACCCATAAGCTCAGTTAACAGTTTTCTCTCGAAGGGGGGGGGGAGGAGAGAGGCAACACCAGAAAAGAAGAGCTGAGGTGAGGGGCTTCCGCTCGGCCGCTCGCTCATCTGCCTTGGAGCAGGACGGTCGCTAGAAAACTGCTCTGCCACGCTGACGTGGGAGCTGCCTTCCCTGGTTTTGGGATCCTGCAACCTCCCTGGTCAGACACTCTCCTGCATCTCCTACCGACTTCAGCACATCCTTTTGGAGCATCAGGACTGACCCTGCGCCGGGACCTGTGAGCAGCTTCTCCCCTCTGCCCTTTCCCATCTGGGACACAGACGCCATTCCCCGCAGTGCCCCTCCAGCCACGTGGGATCACTGCTTGCTCCCTGCTCACTTTGGAGCATCAGACTGGTAATCGCACCACAAAGGAAAGGGGTCCACAACCAGAACTGTTTACTGGGTTTTCGGCTCTGTTGCTGTTGATCTTGCCGNGGAAAATTGACTTTTCTGGTGACAATCTTTCACAAAATACTAATATTGTACTACTGGTATTTACTTAGTTAAACTTTTAGAGTGATGTGCCAGGAACATTCCAGAAAAATATTTCACTTCCTCAGAAAACAAGTCTATCTCCCTATTTAGGTGGAGCACAGAAATTGTAGCAGTTAAATTGTTTTCCACAAGTCTTTCAAGATACCAGGATGAAATACTTGACTGGCCACACACAAAAAAATCACGGTAGCCATTCATGTGTTGTGGAGTTCAGGAATTTCACAGGACTCAGACAGTGTAGATCCCATATTTATCCACGATACCCTGTACCCAGCACATTACAAAGTGCAGGAGTACAGAGCAGGGGTACAAACCAAGGGCTTGGGCAAGCAAAGAGATGCTGAACTTCTTCCTGGAAGGTTTGAGTTGCTCACAGGACACCAGAGCATACACAGCTCCGTGCCCTGGGTGCTGTGTGGGCACTGAAGTGCAGGAAGTGGCCTCCACATCAAAGCTGGGCAGAAAATTCCTGGGCACATTTTGATGTTCAAGGCTTTGGCAAACCAGACGTCCCTCCCTGCCCCTCGCAGGCATTCCTGGGCACCACCCATGGAGCATCCCTGCCCTTCCAGGGCAGTTGGAAGAGCTCCTACAGAGCCCTCGGGCTTGGGGACATCCTGGGGACGTCTCAAGGTGTTGGAGACCAGCTCTGCAGAGACTCCCAGAGAGAGAGGACATAAATCAAGGTCTACTCCTTGTATATTGCCTTGAAGGGCAGCTCTGCTGCCTAGAAACCATCCAGAAACTCAAAACAAAGTTCTTTGGCTTCAGACACCTCTCAGAGTTCTGCACTCCCCCACAGATGAATTCTAATCACCATTTGATCCCACCCTTTATTTTTGCTTCTTAAGCCACTCAGCTGCCAAAGTATCCATGGAAAAGGATAGGAAGAACTTTGCTGTTCTCTTAATCCTGACTGTCCTTTCAGCACATCTCTTCCCTGGGCTCATACAACCACTGGCTGATCAATTTGCTACAGAAGATGACAAATCCGCCCCAAATATCTGCAGAGCTCAAACATTTAAATTTCCAGCTCATTTGGAACAGGCAATTCAACTCTCCAGAAGGGCCACATTAAAGTTTTTAGATATTAGGAAACAAAATATTTTCAGATGCCAACTGAAAGCTGACACAGGCCAACTCAAAATATGCAGAATAAATCCTGTGCAGCCTATGAAAGAAATTGTGCCAACCAATATATACACACATAAAATATGCCAATTTTTACATATTTTCCTCTTTATAATGGACATAAGCAAATTTTTCACATTAACCATTTCACATTAACTCTTTCCAGCACTGAGTGGTTCACTTAGGGGAAATGTCCCTTGTGATGAGGACAGGAAATTTGCGAGCAAAATGCAAAAAGAGTAAAAAAAAACCCAAAAACTTATCCTGTCAAGTATTTCCTAGTCAGGAACTAGGAAATACTTGACAGGACCCTGGGTGGGGCTGTGTTAATTGGTACATCCCATTTTCTGGGTTGTTCAAAGGCCCGTTTGCTCAACAGGTTCATGAGAACACATCCAGTAACAAGAAGTCTTCCATTATCCTTCATTGTACTTAAAAAATAATGGCCTTAATTCTGTCTAATTACAGCTCAGAACAGGCTTATCTGACCTGCTGAAGTGGACTAGGTATCACATGCTCTTCCCTCTATAACTATTTAACACTAAGAAAAATTTATCAACAGTTAAAATAAAATCTCAACAGTTTTCTTCAGTTGTTTCTCCTCTGTGACTGTACAGATTTTTTTAAACTTCACAGAATTATTCAATTTATAGTTAAAGAGTGGCATTTTTACATCCTTGTCTGGTAACCGTCAGATATTATTTCAGCCCAGTCCTCAACATTCAGAAGGATTTACTGCATGCACCTAATTCTTCCATATTGCTCACTGATACCCTCCCTCCCATGGAAAAAATAGTCATTGGAAGAAAAACGATTATAATAAAATCAATTTCCAGTCTGCAATAAAGGTGGCAGCAATACCTGGCTCTTGTAAATCACACACCAGCAACACGATGCTCTTGTTAAAATAAATTTGCAGAGGAGCAGAGCAGGGGGAAGTTGGGATTTTTCCTGCATTTTCCTGCCAGACAAAGGCCCAGTGTTCCCATCACACTGGGAATGGGACAAAAGTACAGTGGGGACTGAATGTGGTGCAGTGTTGCTGTGCTAAGAACAAAGGGAATATCACAGCAGAGGGGGTGGCTGCTAGGAAATGGCAACAAGGCAAATGCTTCACTTTCAGAAGACTTTCCACTGGATAATAATGGAAGATTAATTACAGAGGGGCCTTAATTTGAATAAGGTTAAACAGAACAGCACCCACCGTTGTGTTCAAGCAAGGTTCAAATGACATCATGTGGGAAAAAGTCACATCCTCAACCCAGAATATCTCCAAAGGAAGACTTGTCCCAAACCAGGTGCCAGTTTGAGAGGGAGGGACTCTGCTCCAGCTTTATCAAAGGAACTCTGTGCCTTTGATGCACTTTTCAATGTGCAGGGATGAGAACAAAAGATGCAAGGTACCCATTTGATATGTAGTATTTAACAGGGCCAAGCATTTCTTTCTAAATGGAGTGATCAAAGTAAAATCCCAGTCCTGGCAGTGCCTCCTGTGACAGAGCTCTCTGAAGGGTGGGTGCTTTTATCAAAATGCTGAGCAACAGGAACACAAGTGACATCTCCACACAACTGTTCCCCAAAGCAGCACAGACCTGCCAGGACAGGAGGAAAGGCCAAATACTGGCAGCATGAAGGTTATAAAAATCTGAGGGAGAGGTAGTTTGTGCACAGACACACCTTCTGTCCCTCCCCGTTGTGCTCCTCTGAGAACAAACCCAGGGTTTGAAGCTAGAGAAGAATTTCAAGTTGGAAATCCCGGAAAAGAGCTAACTATCCACTCTTAGGAATACCCAGATATTATGTCAGTGCCTTTGCTGACTGTGCATTGCAGGATAAAGCTGTGATGTGCAGCTGATGCAGAGCAGGGCAGTTCTGTCAGCTCAAACCTACAACTACCAGTTATGATTGCTACAGTACCTGAGTGGGTCAGTTGAGAAACTGCTTCCTGTTTCCAGTGAAGTCCTGAGGTGACAGCAAAAGAATAAAATTGTAAATCATTAAAGTATAAACCAAATTAAAAGCATGAACTATTCAAAATTCTATGTCCTTAAAAATCAATGACTTTGCATTCTCCTCCTTCTTACTGGCATTTCAGAGTGCTTAGCATGCCATTAAACATGAGAGCAAATAAAAAGACCCAAACAAAAACCCCATCACCGTTTCCTAGATTAGAGAGGGGGAATTAGAGAAGCCTTTGCTTGAATAAGTCACAAGCAGATCAATTTCCAATATTCTAAAAGCACCCCATCCCTCTGTATCTAAGTGAGTGACTTTTACACTCTGTGGCTTTCTGCTCTCTACCCAAAAAGGCAACTGTGGACGTGTCCTGCAGAATTACTGCAGCAGGAAGTTCAGGTCATTTTAAGGACTGAGGAAGTTCTCTAAGTATGTTGATATTCGATCAGCAATATTTAACATGCAGTGTGGTGTAATTACCCTTGCTCTCTCTGAGCATGACTCCAGGTTTATTATAATTATAGATATAATACAGAGGTACATTTTTAGGGTGAAGCCGGTTTTTTTCACAGGCTGTAATAAAACATCAGCCAAAGCCCCATTATTTTTAAATGGTTACTTGCACTCATCTATTTCTATACCTTACACAAATGGCCACAGATCAGCCTTTGCTCACAGAGCCATAAACATGTACAGTCTGTGGAGGTTCATAAAACTCACATGAGAACTGCATTAATGATATTTACAGTGGCCATCCATAAATCAATGGCAAATCTTCACTTTGAATTCCAAGATTCTTAATTTGTTTACAAAAATAAACAGGGTGGTGTGAAGGGAGGAGGCCATAAAAGCAGCAAGAATTAACTGTACAGAAATGGAAACAAACAATATTGTCCAAATAGCTTTTAACTGAAGCACTAAAGCTTTAAAATAGTTTTGGGCAGCTAATGCCACCCTGTAATTTGTTTGCTTCCCCAGTTCAGGATTTGTGAATAGTGCTGAATTTTGAGGGGGTGGCTCACATATGCCAGCTTTGAGGCTAGGTGTTGGTTTAACCACGGAAAAGGCTTCATTTCCTTATAGTGAAGTTTCCTGCTTCCCTCCGTGTGCTGTGCAGGTGCCAACCTGCTCACTCAGTGGGCTTTTGCCTTGCTTTTAACCCAGAATTGCAGAAAAACATCTGCTCTGAGCAGTTCTGGCCCTTGGTGCTATGAATAAATAAATAACTCTTTCTCAGACGCTGTCTTTGTGTAGCAGGGATGTGCTGTGCATACAGAAGAGATGCTAATGAGCAGTGATTAGCCCCAGCACACCCCTGATGACACTGAGCACTCCTGACCTGGGGACTCCTTGCACAACCCCCAGGAGCAGGATTACAGCTTCATTAGGAATCCTGTCTCTCCTTCCTGAAGTCAGGCACCCCAGGTAATCCCCAGCACCCAAACCCTCAGTCAGGAGAGGCACTTGTACTTCTATATTTAGATATACCTAGGAAAAGCGCAGCTCTCATAAAAAATAGCCCTCTTGGGGTCATAAACCACAGGCTCCTCAAGGCTGGGAAAGACCTCCAGGATGAGTCCAACCATTCCCCTGACACTGCCAGGTCCATCAAACCACATCCCTCAGCACCACATCCAAATGTTTTCTGAGCACTTCCAGGGCTGCTGATCCCAGCACTGCCCTGGGCAGCCTGTGCCACTGTTTGTCATCCGTCTCAGGGAAGAAATTTTTTATACCCAACCCAAACCTCCCCAGCTTCTATATGGTTTCTTAGGCGAAGATCAGATATAGGAACAGTGGCAAAGACAGGAAAAGCTTCTGGAGCTGATGTGGAGAAATTCCCTGTGTAAGACAGATCCCCACACTGTGGGGAGGAAGATGGAAAACAAGCCCTACAAAGGAATTGTTACAGCCCAGCCTTTTTACCTGGCCACCCACCTCCAGACTCAGCCTGGCACTGTGGAAAACTTCAGGAGTAGTCTGATAACATGAAAACCAACATTTAGTGGCTACAAAAACCCCCAGTAGAAACAGGAGAA
Source organism: Buphagus erythrorhynchus (assembly GCA_013400855.1). Taxonomy (NCBI): domain Eukaryota; kingdom Metazoa; phylum Chordata; class Aves; order Passeriformes; family Sturnidae; genus Buphagus; species Buphagus erythrorhynchus. The sequence goes on from VZTT01002800.1 coordinate 23,636, forward strand.
ATCAAGTTTAAATTCCACTGAAATTTCTGGATTTTGGGTACAGAAAGTTAGTTAATTCATATTGAATTTACAGAATAGCATAATCACATCATCACTCCCCTTCTTTCTTTCCAGCTAAAATCCTATTTAAGTCTTTTGGTTTCTTTCCAAACTGCTCAAAGATGGAAAGTTAATTTAAAACATAAAAATAACCCAGATTCTGAACACAATGTCATTATGCAGCAAAACAAAAATCTCATTGCACGCAGGATCACTTCAGGAATGATAAAAATATATCTCATGTAGGTTACTTCAAAATAAGGTTTGTTCATTTTGTTTTGCTTTTCAACAAATTAACTGGACAGGAAAATAAAATACTGCACTGCTGTGAAGAAAGTGAGCAGGAAGGTCTGACAATCCTGTTTATTCCTAACAGGCACTGGCTCAGGACATTTGTAGCCCAGAAAGAAGCACAGACAATATCTAATGATGAGGCCATTAAAAAGATATTGTTAAGTACAACAGACTTGTCTATACATATATAATTTCCACTGGTATTAATATAGATATTTTTAAAAATTCCCAAAGTACCATGAACTGCAGAATTATGCCCAAGGCTTTGAGTGAAAATTGAGCTGAGGCAGAGCACAAACTGCAGAACTGCCTGGAATTATCAGGGAATGCTCCAAACCACCCTGGGGGCTGTTTTGTATCTCCAGTTTGTTTCCATAGAGTTTGCAAGGTCCTTCCAGGTGGGCAGTGGAGGAAATGTGCCCCAGTTTCACTGGTAACTCAGCTGAATGACATCTCCTGTCATACACATTCCTGACATATCAGGGAAAAGGCAGAGGAATGGTGGCATGAACTGTAACTAAACTGGGCACACAGTGGGATTATTTCCTGCTAAGGTGGTGTAAGAGTCGGTCTGGAGTTTCCCTCATTTGTCTCACGACTGTCATAAGAAGACCCCAGGACCCCCACCTGGGTTGACTCTGGACAATGGTTTTCTGGCCTGGTCGAGGTGGATGCTTGCCAAGGGACTGCTTGCAGGTGCTCGCTGTGCGTCATGGTACACTGCTCTCAAGCAGGCACTTGCTGGAGCAGCAGGTTCTATACACCTGTTTCTTGAAGCAACCCTCACAATGGCCCATAAATCTCCCCACCCCTAGGCCAGAATCCACTCGCTTTGGAAAAGGACTATAAAGGAGCAACCCTTTGAAGAAGACCCTTGAGATCTCCCCATGGATGAAGACCCGTCCATTGGCTGGACCACGAGGACGTCCGTCTTGTCTGTTGGTAGCTATTTCCCCATTCCCCTCTTTTCTCTCTCTTTATTCTCCTTTTCCTATATCTCTCCCCTCTATCGCAACTGAGTTGTTAGCATTCGATAAAAATGCATTGCTGTGATTAAACTGATTTGTCCCCTGCTGATTGCCTGTGTGCACCTCTGAGATCCAAAAACGAACCATCACAACCCCCACCCTGTGTTGGCAGATCGTGACATTAAATTGGCGTCACGGACAGGATTTTCTGGCAGAACGAAGGGATGCAAGGTTGTGTGTAGACTGTAGCAGGGGAAGGACGTTATGCTCCAGCCGCACCTAGCTGGCCACCTTGAAAGGATGAGCCTGTCTAAAAAGCAAGGGGGGCTCTTCTGATTTCCCGCAAACTGCAGACACCTTGGTGTAAAGCATCCCCACACTCGTTTGAGGGTTCTGTCGTCAGAATTTCACAAAAGATCTCCTGGTGCAAAAGGCGGGACTTTGTTGTTGTTGTTTTTTGTTGGTTTTTGTGTGAAAATTGACTACGTGGTGTAGCAAAGAGACAACCCGATTTTTTGTAAAATCACCCACACAGGGAAGAGAAGGGGGGCACACAGCGAGAGCTGTGTGTGTGTGTAACTTAAGTAACAGACCTCCCTGTAGTGGTTTTTACTTATCCCTTCGTAAAATGACTGAGAATTCCAGGGAAACAGATAAAGCTGCATTTTATGCTTTACTAGCTAAATATAGTGCCAGACAGTCCCAAGGTGGGGAGGAATGGGCAAACAGTAATTGGTTTAATCTAGAGAATGTGATTGATAGAATATGTTCTTTGCAACATGAATCAAAGTTCAAACTGGGCAAAAATAAAACCATACTCTGCTCAGTCTTGGGAGCTTGTCTTACAGCAGCTATAGAAATTCACTCTAAGCGAAGAAGTGAGGAAAGCACAATCATAGATTCTTTACAAAACCTCATTCAAATTTTGCATAAACAATTAGATCAAGAAAGAAATGAGAATCATTTGTTGAGAGATGAAAACCATTCATTACAAGCTGCCCTAAGAGAAGAATGTGCCAAAAATTCAAAGCAGGTTGAAACACCAACAGAAACACAGAAGGAAACTGTTCACATTAATCAAATGTACCCTCAAAAGGAACTAACTCTGATGCAAAATTGTGGGGAACAATGCTGCCCTAACTTAAGACCTGTGATTAAAACAGAATACAATTATATCAATGATGAGGATTATGACCCACACATAACTCCTAAAGAAATCCCGTACACTCCTACTGAATTGGCAAAGTTAAAAGGGGAGTACGGACGTCTCCCTCACGAGTCTGAGATGGAATATGTATTTTGAGTGTCTCTCACTGGGGGAGATCAGATTCAATTATCTGAACAAGAAACTAGTGGGTACTCTTAACAACAGGAGACAAGAGTAGCTCATGGTCCCTAACTCAG
>VZTT01002802.1:2461-22857 GCA_013400855.1 Buphagus erythrorhynchus
CACTATCAGCTTAAAAGGACCTCTGAAGTCACCTGGTCTGATCCCCTGCTCAGAGAGGAACCATTCTGGAACAGGATGCTCATGGCCTTGCACAGTCTAGTCTTCTCCATGTCCAAAGATGCAGATTTCATTTCCCCAATGGGGAAATGGGGCTGAGCTTCATGAGGCTCATTTCAGCAGATGTCTGTGGGCTGTTAAAATACCTCTGCACAGAAAGCTGAAATAATTGCTTTAACTCGAGCCTTAGAGCTGGCAAAAGGAAAAGAGATTAACATCTACACGGACTCAAGGTATGCATTTGGGGTGGTTCATGCACATGGAGCCATTTGGAGAGAGAGAGGACTGTTGAATTCACAAGGGAAGAATATTAAACATGCACAAGAGATACTGAGACTACTAGATGNCAGAAGAGAGCCACACATCCACCCACACGCTTACTGCAGCTGACGAATCGGGCAGAGGCGATTCCCGGAGACAAATCCTTGACTAGTGTAAAATAGCAGGGCCTATTCAAGATGAAACGGCTTCTGCCATTTTAGAAAAGCTAGAGATATCATCCATTAAAAGGCATCTTTAAAATTTGTTTCTGCTTTCACTGAAATCAAAGGAAAACTCCACAGGACTGTTACTTCCATTGCTGCAACATCAGGTACATGCAGACAGGGAATGGGCAGTTCAGTACAGATTTATATCTAGTCCATACCTTATTTGTTCTGTGTAATATCAGAAATGTTTTGGACAATATCTGTTCACACAGAAATGCAGAGGTCTAGCTTCAAATTACTTACAGGCTGAAATATTAATGCCTAGAACATCAACTAACATTTCTTTACTATGAGCTAAATTTTTTCTTTCTTTGAGGCTTCATTCTTTTCACATTTACAATACAAAATGCTCTGTTTCTCCCACCCCAGAGGAGCCTGACCTTACCTCAGCCAGTGTATAGAAAATAAGGCGTTGTTAGAGGGAGTGATCACAGTGGTCAAAGTTGATGGCAGTGCTGGAATGGCACTGCAGTATCGACCACCTTGCTGACAGTGTTTTTCCTTCTCAAATCTTAAATTTTTCCACACTTCTAAAAAGAAGGTAGCCCCCAGAGAGGAGTCCTTCCACCCCACTGAACAACTCACTTACCTGCACAACTTCTAAGCCATAAACCACTTGAGTAATCCCACTGCTCAACACAGTATAAAAGGAGAAAATAGCATTAAAGATTTAAAGTAAAGAACACAGCAAACTCAAATGATAGCTGCACCATTCACGTCATTACAGCTAAGGGTTTGTCAGCACTTTCATTATAATGCTCATTCCTCTGCTGTCACTCCAGGCTAAAATTTGGCAGAGCATAAAACTTAAAGCCCAGACAGACACAATAAGAATACAGCAAAAAGTGAAGCAAAGGTTTCAAGGACAGCATCCTAAGATACCTTTACGTGTCAGGAACAAACAGTATCTTACAAAGCATGATGCAAGAAATTAAGCCAGGAAAACTATCTCTTCTCTCATTATGATGGTGTCACAGAGAGGGGATTGAACTGGAGGCTCAGTGACATATATTGTTATGAAACTACTATGAATCCAGAAGGGTAAGTATTAGTATGGTAATTTCAGTTAAATTTATACTGCAGTACAAGGGAAATAAATAAGTTAGAAAGGAAAGGCAGACCACACACAAATATTACATCTGAACAGAAGAGATCAGACTTCACTTTGGGAATGCAGGAAAATTTGTTTGGACTGGTTTGGGGTGCCAAGTGCCACTAATGTAAGCAATTGCTCTCAATTGTAGACTCACTGTAGACTACCCTTCTCCCTGCCTCCTTTCAGCATTGAAATTGTTGCTCCAAAAGTCCAAATGTCCAAAATACAAGCCAGTGGCAACTCTTACATTGTTGGCATGAATTACTTGCCCCTCAATTCCATCCCACTTTGTCCACTTGGTACCCATGTAGATACAGAACGACCCAGAGTAAAGAACTGAGACCAGAACTAAGCTCTGACAGAGGTCAGAGAGCCTTAGGACCACTTCTTGCAGTAATAGAGATAGATAATGCTAAGTGTAAACAGATTACAGTATTAGTTACTTTTTTAAAAATTTTTAAATAGGGTTGACTAAAAGAACAACAAACATAAAGTTACTATTGCACAGACTTAGTGCATTGGATGGTTTAATCATTCCCCATCTTTGTCAGTTGGTGCTGTGGGACTTACTACAAAACTTTTTAATTTTGTTTCAGCATCAATGAAGATGCTTCTTATCTTTAAAAAGCACTTAAAGATGAACTGCACATATGACTGCTATTATTATCTCAGTAAATTTTTATGAGGATTTGAAGAATTCCAGTAAGTCAAAAGAGAGAGTGCTTCTTTCCCCTGTTCAGAATTAGTTATAAGACTGTAAGATAACAACTATATAGGTCACCTAATCCCACTGACTTTGTTAGGGTCACATCTTCCTTGACTTCCTAAATGAGTGAAGGTTTGGACTATGATATTCTCTCAGCAACTTTTGAAGGAGGGCAGCTGTGCATCCTTCATAATAAACATTCAAGTGTTTGAGAAAGTCTAGTGCATCATTCTTAGAGCAGTGCTACAGCTGAACATGTAAAAACTACACTGTGCTCATCTTAGGAGAGCTCTGATGGCTGTAAGAAGCAGAGTATTAAAAGCAATGTTAAAACAAACATCTACCCACACTACATCAGTTTAATTTGGTAGCAAAGGCACTGTAGTAATTTACAGTGCTGGTGCCTAAGAACCACAGGTCTGTCATAAGTTTATCAGGTCATGCACGCCTGTTATAATATAAAATTTATTGTTGTTTATCACAGAGAAGAGGTGGAGCTCCACTCTCCTGCTTGCCTGTGCTGTTAGGAAGGGCACACTGCTTGCATAAGGTACAGGTCACACATTCAAAAGCATTTTCCTGGCACTCTCTCGTTTTGTGCAAAACGCTGATGCTTTTGAGATTCAATGATTTAGCGTGTCACTGCACTGGCATAACAGATGGCACAGGAGAGTAGAATGAATGAACAATGATCATGTTTCACTTTGTTCAGTGTGCAATCCTTCAACACTCCTGATACAAGGCATCTATCATTCACTCTTTTTAAATCAATCTGCTCTCTTTGGTTAACACTGCCCAGTTAATAGTGAGATACATCATTTGAAAAATTAGGTAAAATGTGAGTGCAGCATGCAGAATTAATGTGAGAAGAGTCAGGACTTTTTAAACCTAAGATCCTTCTTCCCTTCAAACAGGATCCCAGAACACTGAGTAGTATCTTCATTGTGTGTCTGAGCACACAGCTCCCTGAATCAAACCCAGGTATTTCCTAGTCCTCTGCTCCCAGGCCTGCTCTGCAAAGAACAACCCTCCTGTGCCACTGAAGCCCCAGCCAACACCTGAAGCCAGGTTTTACAGAAGGTTAAGCATTTTTGAGCTTAACATAGACTTTGTGATTTATACAAAGATCAAGCAATACAAGGACAAAACGTTTAAAAAGAAAAGGAGAGAAAAGGTTGAAAGTCTACAAAGCAGCATTCACATGAGTGGTTTATTTATTTATCATATTTATCACCTCACTAGGCATAAGGAGCAAAGATAGTGGATTATAAAAACCTGTTCTTACTCACAGGTAAATCAGAAATAGCTGCCATAGGAAATGCAAAGGATAACCTCTCCTCTCCTGTGAGTCAGAAATCATTGATATCCAACAACATTTTGTCAGACTTCAAGCAGCTGTTTCACATATTTCAGTGAGTATAGAAAGGAAAGAGTGATACTCTTTAATACCAGTGTGTATGTTAACATGGGAAGTGGATATATCAGGTAGAAAATAAATTATAAGCTCTTTAAGTGTAAGTATTAAAGCATCAAGCTATGAAAAGCAGTGCAGTACTCTATAGTAACAGGCCAAACGTTACAGTCTAAAAATGTTACAGAAATGTTTACATAACCAGATCTAAGAACCTAATCCAATGCTCATGGACTTCAGTGAGACTAAAAATCTTGATGCAACTTCTTTTTTTCTTTAAATAATCCCTTGGAACTGTAAAAACAGTTTTGTGCTATGTATTTGGAGACCAAGGGTTTTCTGCTGATAAAAATCCTAGAAAAACCATTATTTTCTGAAGCTACTACTGTCTCTGAAGACTAATTAACACTGGCTTGATTTAGTTTTAAGGTGAAAAGAAACATGATTTTTTTGATTTTGATTTCCTTTGATTTTAACCAGTGTGTTACTGATACACAGTTCTTATGTGCTACACATTTCTTCTCATCTGACAGCTCTCATGCTTTGACCATCAAGACTGCAAGAGGAAGCACGCTGTGTAGTAAGGACACAGATCCTACTTCAGGGAGCAGTGTGGCAAAACACACTTAGTTAGAGAAATAATTTGTCTACCCTTTGGGAAATTCAGGTATTTCGAAGTTTATTTCCATCCTTAGTGGATAAAAAAATATCGAAACCCCAAAATGTTCAATGAAATGTAGATTGCAGTGTCTTTTGATTTGGGAATATCAGCCAGGTCCTGTTGAAATATTTTTACAGTAATATTGAAATATTATAGTCCAGACAGCAAAAGGTTTGCACAAGAAAAAATATCCAAATGAAATATAGAATTACAGTGTTAAATTTCCTTTTTAAATGACAGAGCATGGTTTCCATATCAAATTCTTCTTGACAGACTTTGAATTAGGTATTTTTCAAGAGTAAAAAATCTTTTTTCTACAGCTTACTGGAAATTACAAATTTTATCAGCTCTCAAAGCAGTAAAATAAGATAGAATCAATTAAGCTGTTCTGACTTTCAGGAATGTGTCTGCACTTGCACATATTTTATAAATCATGCAACCTGCATCTGTGATCCTTGTTCAGGGAGAGAGAAAAAAAGAGAATAGAAACAGCTGCTACTATTTTAATGCCTATACCAAATTCATAGAATATGAAGTTTAAAGGTATTTAAAGTCAATGTAGCGGGCATTTTCTAAACTCAATATTTTATATTAACAAAAAGTCATTACAGTAACACTCTTGAAAAGATATAAACAAATACTTCTTTTTTTACAAGACTCATCCTTGTGAACTGCTAAAGACACCTAAAAGTTGCTTTTATTCCAAAAACAGCTTCCACATCACCTTTATTTTTCATAATTTCAAAGCCTTAAATGACCTCCAGCCAGTCAGAAACATGTAAAATTATGCAGCACCTATTGCTGTACTGATCTCCCAACCCCAGATTTTTTTATTGGAATTCTGAGTGAACAGAAGACATTCAAGCATGAAGTTTGGGCAAGGTCAGCATGCTCTCTGCCTGAGCTGGAAATGATGTGGGAACTTCCACTTGGTTGGTCTCAGTGCAGATTCAAAACAGTGCAAAAGGAATTTGAGGGAAGCAAGGTCATGAGGAACACTCATCCTCAGCTCTGCAAGGTGGGAATCCTCTGGTGAAAGGCATTATCAGCTTTTCCTGCAATGCATCCAAACTCATAGCTGGGAAAGCCTGGTACATCCAGGGATATGTAACAGCAGCAAAATGACATTATGGTGGATGCTACATCCATGTTTTGTTCCTGTCCAAATCCACCTGTGGCAAGGGGAAAAGGAGCCAGTTTCATGCAGAATTCAGGGATGGAGCCATTCCACCTGCTTGTGCACAGAGTGACAGAGCAGAGCAAGTGCCTCTGAGTCAGGCTGAAATACAGACACTTGTCACCAAATGGATGAGGTAAAATGGAATTCAGGACGCAGCCTCAAGCTGCACCAAGGGAGATATAGGTCGGATATTAGGAAGAAGTTTTTCACTGAAAGAACAATCAAGTATTGGAATGCTTTGCCTGGGGATGTGGTGGAGTCACCATCCCTGGATATGTTTAAAAAGAGACTGGATGTGGCACTCAGAGCTGTGGTTTAGTTGAGGTGTTAGGGCATGGGTTGGACTTGATGATCTTGGAGGTCTCTTTCAACCCAGTGATTCTGTGATTTTGTGATTTTTCACAATAGTTTTGCAATTGTTTGCCTAGTTGAAAAATTAAACTGATTGCTTCCTGAAGGTCATTAGATTAGTTCTAAGTGTATGATCTATGAAGTAGATAGGAACTAAAGTGAAAAAATTAGGAGCCAGAATGACCCTTCACTAGCATATACATGAGATTAAAGGCAAAGTAACCTCTGCCATCAGTGTGAAAGTTGTGCAGTTGTAAACCTCTCACATCCAACCCTGTAGCACATCCTAAAACAACACCATCTTAAGGCTGATCCCTCAGCTGTGGAAACAGGCTGGTTTAAAGGCATCTTTGATCCCCTGACAAATAGAAAGATCTTGTTGAAAAAAAAAAAAGCATTAAAAATAGATATGGGCCAGGACTTTGAAGATAATCAATTCAGTGGAGGAAAAAAAAAGCCTCCTAGGCTTTGACAGGTCTTTCTCATACATATGGAGTGCCTGTGCATCATAAAATGTATCAGTCAGCATGTCAGTACTAATGAATAATGAGAAATACAAGGGAGAAGTCAAAGCCTGAGAGCAAAGGACAAGGAAAGCTTTGATGACTTTTCTATCTCTCAGGTTATAGGTGTGCTTTCTAAAATATCAGAATTAAAACTGAGTTACAAAGTCTACTATGCATAGTACAAGTTCTGTGCAACATCAAATATAAAGAATACATAAAACTTGCTTCCCTCAAACTAACAATCTTTATATATGTTGCTGAAACAACTGAAAGTGTGCATCCAGTCAGTGTGAACAACCCAGGATGAAATAAATCTTCAGCTTCTTTTGAAAAAACAAAATACAGCAACTCCAGTGGTCAGTGAGGTACAGGAGCTTCAATAGTGATGAGCAATCCTCCAGACCTTTTCAAAGTGCAAACTGGACCTCCATCTGAAAGGCTGCTGAATTCAGTATAATTCTTTATCTAATTTCACTCAACTATTTAATTTTAATTAAAGCATTTCAAACAACATTTAATAACATTTTAGTAAGGAGGTATTTATAAAATAGGAAAGGAATCACCATATTTTAAAGTACCGTTACTAACCTCTTCTGCCTCAAAAACTGACTACTCCTCTAAATAAATTTTTAAAAATGTGTTTATGGGACCATGGGGTCCTGCTTCTCCTTTATCATTAAGACCAGCTCAGTTTTGCTGTTCATATGAAAAGTGTTCTGAACTGACTCAAGGTCCAACCTGCAAAAGCCCAAAGATGATGTGGTCTCTGTTGCCCACACCCTTTTACAGACCCACATTCCTGCTCTGTAACAAGAGGACAGTGTCATGTCAGTTGATATGACAGTTTCAATCCTGTTCTTTAACACATTCTCGTCCTGATGTGAGTTAGTTGCCTTCATTATGAAAAATTCTTTTTCAGTGCTGTTTACTGCTTTAATATTCTAATATATATTGTTGGATGAAACACAGCAAAACTTCCCTACCACAAACACCTCTAAAGAAGGGGCAGGTGTTTAGTCAAGGAAGAACTAACAGACAACAACAAAATACATCATTTAGGCCTCTGTCTATTAAATATGAATATCTAAAATTATAGTTTCTTTCTTTTTACCATACACATTTCATAGAAAACAAAGCTTCATGATTTAACAAGAATTCAAAATGTAGCAGAAAAGCTATATAAGAAACAAAAATGTAAATTATTTTTAAAAATAAAAAATTGAGGGTTTTTCATTCTTTTCTATGACCATACCATGAAATACAATCATATACATTTAAACTAGAGTTATCAAGCCAGGTCCCAGTTTTGTAACAGCTGCTTGTAATGGGGATCTCTTCAAATTAATCTGCAGCACACTAAACTATTCAGTACACTAAAATGTGGAGTTAAAACTTGAAAGAGAAAAAAAAAGCTGCAACAGATGAACTACGATGCTGTGTAGAATAACGTTTTAACACTTGTTAAAGTGTTGAGTTTTGAATGAAGCATGTAGTGGAAAGGAGTACCCAAAAATAGGAGTGTGCTTCCTCCCCACTCAGCAAATCCCAGTGTTAGAACTGACGCAGTAATACCTAGGAAATACCTGTGCATACCTTTTGTGTACAAAGATGTCTTAGATGTGCTGCCAGAACTGGTCTTAAAAAAGAGTTAAACTCAACCATCGAATCTACTGACCTCACATTTTCATAATTTATAGCAGCATGCTTTATAGATCAAAACAGAAATCATCTGGTAAGACATTAAAGGTAACAAAAAGCCTGTGCTTTTTTTACAAATTGCTGAGAAGAATGACTATGATCCAGAGCCTCTCTTTTCAAAATAGCAGCTGCTTGTACCCTGCAGGAAAGAGAAGAAAAGAAATTGGGCTTTTGGATTCCAGCAGGGGTTCAGCAAAAGGGATAAAGAGCTGGCAAATTTCAGAAAGCTGCCTTAACACATACCTGCTACCAGGAGATGTTCTGTTTGTAAAACAACAGCAAAAATTAGGGGAGGGAGGGAGAGTGTAATGGTGTGACTTGAACTGACAAATGAAGTGTTGATTCCAGGCCATATGTGTGGAATTCTCCCCCAGAAAACTGAAGAACAGTCACAGAGTCCATCTGGTCTCTGCGCTGCACAATAAAGCCTCCTTTGCTCGGAGCACTCAGTGCAGCACACTATGAGATTCAGCTCCACCTTGCTGTGACTATCTGGGTGCATTCCCCATTCCCAAGCTTGTCTTACCCACTTGACAGCTGCCCAGTGATGTGGGCCGAGCCCAGCGCTGTCCCCGAGCCAGTGGCACGTTAATGGCCAGAGCTCCACACGAGATGTGACAGGGCAGCCGAGCTCTGCGTTTATCTTGCATTTCCTCCGTCCCCTTCCCGAGCCACTGCACAAGTGTCAGCACTTAGCAGAGCTGATTCTCCCTATCTAAGCAGCCTTGCTAAGGCTATGACAGGGATTCCTGTTTGAAATGTATTCTGCATTCCAAACCAGGCCAAGATTGCATTAACTGAGGAAGAAAAGGATAGTCAATAACTCCTGTAAAATTATGCCCACATCCTCACTTGAGGAATAACTGGATCTAACTCACTGAGCTCTGTGCTCCAAGAGAAAGATGTGAGAGAAGGATTGGTAAGCAATTGAGAATATATGCCCTGTACTTCCTTACATCTCTTTTGCCATAAAATATACCAAGTAATTAGTGCTTTGTTATAAAATACTGTTGAGGCTGCCTGAATAGTCTTTTAGTTATTTAATAAATTACTCAGCGAAAGAGTGAGTTTAGCCAGGCATCCACTGGTGAGGAGACTGCTAATTAACTGATATCCAGGCAGGCAGCAATTACCCTTCTCCTCCCAGACAAGAACATCTCTATTCCAAATATGCTTTGGGAAAGAATCAAGAGCTATAAAATATACATCTCTTACAGTAGGAAGCAATTTGGAATGACATAGCAATCAACCTAAAGATTTCAAATAATGTGAACTAAACACAAAACAAGATAAAATAAAGAATCTGTGCTTTATAAAGAGAGTGAACTGGCTTCAGAAATAAGTTTCCAGCTGGGACCAGATTGCAAATGCCTTTATTCACTCTGCAGGAGTGGTTATTCACGTGAACAGTCCCTGCAAACCAGGGAAACAAACTCACATGAGCATGTAGTCACAAATGTGAACATGGAGCTTGCCATCTGACCTCCAAAAGCAACAGAACCTTGTGATACTTTTACTGAAAATCCCATAGGGACCTTGGGGTTGTGTTTGTTTTCCTTAGACATGATTTTGCTGTCATTTAATGTATCACATTTTAGGAAGAAATTAGCTGATGTAATATTAATTTATAGAGAGTTTTTCATTCTTACACATTTGCTCAAATTTCCAGGTTAGTACCTCAGCAACAGATTTAGCAGATTGTAGCAAACAGGATGCTGGGTTTTATCAGGCTTGAACTCTTTTTAGCTTTTTGGATGTCCAGCCATAAGGCAGATTTGCCATGGCCACCTGGGGCTGAGGCTGTGCTGGTAGGCACCCAGCCACCTGCACATCACACAAGTGTGAGCACAAAGGCAACCAAGAGACTCCCCATAGTGAGCAGGAAACAGAGATTCCTGGAAGGGTGTCCAAACAGCTCTGTATCCTCCATTTAATGACCCACAAGGGAAGGGATGAGTTTAGAATCGAGCTGTTCTGATTACAAGAGTTTTACCTAGAGGCTGGAAAAATTGTAATAAGTACAATTGGTGCCCTAAAAGGAAAATTTCAAAAGCACATATAAGACTCAAGTACCAAGCTGCAAGAAGCTGTTAGAACTAATATCCAAACCTTGAATCCAAGCCTAGGACAAAAGGGGATCTGGCACGCAAAGGCCAGCAGTCAGGCTAAGTACCAAAGGTCAAGAGTCCAAGACAGAAACCAAGATACAAGTCAAAGGTTAGGACTGAAATAGGTCCTAGATTAAAGCCAAAGGTCACAAAATGAGCACTTTCAAATAGATTTAGATGCTCCCTTAAACAGCACTGGTGTTAGCACTGGGAGCATTCCCGGGCTGACCACAGCCATCATGGCTGTGGACTTGCTGAAAGGGTGTTAGCCCAGCCACTAGTCCTTACCAGCCACCACCAAGGTCACTCTGAGTCAGCCAGATCCAGACTAAAGCTGGGAACAGCTCTCCTGGATTACACAGATGAGTGAAGCCCATAACAGCCACAACTTTCGGCAGTTTCCCATTGGAAAAATTCAGTTATACAGATTTGCAAAGTTGCTTTCTAGCATAAGCTCAGTGAAAATGCAAACAAAGTCAGTTCCAGATGAAATATAAGAAATAAAAATGGGTCCCAAAGAGACTACAGAAGCCTCAAAAATCCCTGAACAAACAGATCTTGTTACACATCTACATTTCAGTTGTCTTTTTCCTCTGTTACCTTTTTGCTGATTACAACAGAAGTCCTGCTGCACTGTATCTCTGCCTACATTCAGATAAGTAAGACATTCACCCCTGATAATTTTACAAGGTAAACATTTTCTAGTGTTATCTTATTTATAATGAGAAACGGGTAACAAAAGTATCAAAAATAACCTTCTAATGTGTAAATTAAAATAATAAATTCATCCTAATGTCCCATTATATGCCTCATTAGCACATCCTCTGGAGAGCACTTGATGGCTTTGGGAGCATTTCAAAAACCAGTACCATGCTGCTTAAAACTACAATTAAGAAAAATATTAAATAATAATCTCAGTAAACAGTTTGCAAATAGCCCATATACCAGAATATGTTTTTGTGAACATTAACAATTAAATTCTGGCTAGAGATGCAAATGAAAAATCAACTAAAAGAGACAGAATATAGACAATTTCCTTCTCTTCCTCTCTGACTTTTTTTCAAGGTTATAAAGAACTGATGGGGTTTGAAGTAAGTTTAATAAGTCTCTCTGTTCTTCTGACACGATGGTAATGAAATACCATTGTACAATTATCTTCATTGTTACACATTTATTTTTTCCTTTCTCAAAGTGTTTGACAAAGTGCCCCTATTCTGGCAGTCGTGCTTTCCTGGTAAAGTCAGTTTTTCAGTTACTAGCTTCCACTTGCAGTGGATTTCACTTAGTGAGCCTTTAATTGTTTAAACTCAAACAAATAGTTTCTACCCTTCAAACCTCTCAGCAGCTGGCTTGGTGCCACCAAGCCACAGACATCACTTTGAAGAAGTGTGACTACTAAAGAAGCACCATGAACTAGGCAAGAGCCTAAAAAGGGAATATCTGAGGCTGGAGAAATGTAAAAATCCTGCTATTACACAATATTAGGGGGATTTTCTAAAGATACAAGAATAACCCTTTTAACTTAAGCATTCCCAACAGCTGTTTGTAAGCCAACAGCATTGCCTGGCTCTCGTGTCACAGAAGCTCATGAATCACACAGTGGCCCTGAAGTGCTAAATCTTAGAAGTTTACACAGCCTACTTGGCCAGCTCCTCACTACAGCTGGAATTTAAGACCAAGTCCAAAAAAACCCAAAAAACCCAAACACCAAAACAGAATGTAACGGGAGAATCTTACCAAAGCATATGCCCATGTTCTTGCCAGTCAAACAGTCCCTTTCCCACACAAATGCATTACAAAGACATGTCTGGTTTTGTCTCCTAGACCTTCCCTCAGCCTGAGCTCCCCTGCTACTCCTGTGTGGATACTCTTGCTACCAAGGGCAGGAGGAAGAGCCTTTCCCTCAGCTCCCTTTCCATGCACTGCAGGACACCAGCAGTTCTCCCTCTGTACCCACCTTACCTCCCAGACATAACCACCCCATGATTATTCACATAACTAACCCATCATGAAAACAGATTTGATCAATTTTTCTCTACTCCAGCAAAGGATGTCAGTTTTATCTCAGAGAGAAAACATTTGACAGAGGCAATGTTTTGTTCTCTGGTTTGGCAGCTGGTTTTGACCCTTTTTCTGTTAGGGTAAATGGTGGGCTCTGGCCACTCCTGCCCTGTAGGACAGCTCATCTCTTCTGGAATTCAGTTCTCCTGGCTGACAGGTCTCTTTTGTCATGGAAGTGCCAAGCTGCCTAACAACACCCTCTGTCTGAGCAATGTCAGGTGCACACAGGGACAGGGAAAGGCCAGCATGGCAAGCTTCACCTCCCCATCCCTGATTTCTGTGCCAGCTGTCAGCAGCCACAGATTGCACTCCGGGGAGGAGGAGGAGCTGGGCAGGCAGGCACTGTGTCACTCCGGGACTGCAGAGCCCAGCTCAACCTGCCAGCTCTGGAAGGCGTCACACCAGAAGGAAAAAGCAAGAGGAGATGTGGTCCTTCAGCTGTTGGTGCATATGTGCATTGTTTACACTGCAGCTCTCAAAGTCTGTTACATTTAATTGTTTTGAAAATCACATGGTTTGTACAGACTTTAGATGAGGTAGCAATTTTGAAAATGAGAACTAGTTGTGCTGACATAAGAGTCTTGAAAGAATCTATTAGAGCCTGTCATGAAAACTGGTACTCAAGGGGTCTTGAAACAATTATTTGAGATTATTACAATCTATTGGAGAGCTGTTCATCAGCTTGCCAATCCTTACCTGACAAAATATATTACCACTACACAAGCTCTTTACATTCAGCATTTCCATGCACTAATTCCACATGCAAAAGCACAATTTTATTGTGATGCACCACTGGGAAAAAAATTCTTGTCTGAATGCAAGGGATGATTTCAACATACAACTTATTAGTTATTTCTTTTTTCCTTTGAAAACACGTTAAAGCAAGCAACCTAATTTGTAGATTAATCTCCCAATTTATTCTTATTTTCCAAATGAAAATTCAGGTAATCTGGGCACAGGATTTTGTAGAAGATTCTGTAGGAAATAACTGACTGCCATTTCTCTTTACACACGTAACTGCACACAATCCACTTGAAATTACTTAAATAAGATGCTGCTGCTTTTGTTCTTTAATATCTCATTACTATCAGATCATTTGTTTTCTAACACTAAGGTCAAGGGACATGAGGTCCCAAAATTAAAAGCTGCAATTGCACTTCCACCACAGCCTTTCAGCCATGAGCTCCAGCCATGTCTTAGCCAAGCTCTGCTCCATTTTGGTTGCAAATTTCCACAGCACTATGTGTTAATGCCTTCCCCTGAAATGCCCTTCCTGTGCCACTCCTCACACATCTTATCCACAGGGCTCCCCTGAGGATCTTCATCACACAACTTTATGGCTCTTTTCTGAGTGACTGCAGCAAAGGAATTCTCCATCAGCCAGAACTTAATTGGAGGAAAGAGGCCAAATAAGAGGTTAGGATCCCATCCAGTTTATTTCTTTGGTCATGATGTAACAGAGCTTCCCTTTTCAGGATGGTGACTCCTCCTCATCTCTCCCAGCCTGCCTTCCTCACCCCTTGCAGGAAGGCCATCCAGAATGGGTGGCTCTACCTCAGAACTCGACTTCAAAGCAGGAGCACATTATGGATTCTTGACTGCAACTGTCAGAGGCAGAATTTAGCACACAACACATGTTCAACCCACGTGGTTTATGTCACTGAATACTCTTGGACAAGATATATCCTGGAGAAAGCTGCCAAAGCAAAGATCTGTGTGCTCACAGCAGGAATTAAGGGATGCTGTGCTCCAGGCTCTCTCTACACCTGTGCCTGTTCCTGTTTGCAGCCCACAGAAGATGAGACCCACAGAAGGTGTTGGCTGACACTGAGGGGCTCCAGGACACCCACCCAGCCAGAGCAGAGCTCCAAACCTGCTCCTTTGTCCTGGTGACAGCATCCAATGCAGCTGCTGCCTCACCTCCCAGCGAGGTTCTGTGCTCCTTCAGCATCCCACCAGCCCTTCCCTGGATGAGTGAAGTATCACCAGAATCCTACTGCTTATATTGCTCCTCAGAAAGTATTCCAATGAAATTTATGATGATGAGTAAATACATTGCACTCATTTTATGGCTGCAAAATTGAAAGTGGAGAGAGCTGCAGTGGTTTAATAACCTCTGAAATGAATGCAGGTTTGCTGATTCCCATTCCTCTGACACTGGAAAACCCAAGAAGCATCAAAAGCAGCCCAAACCACCAGGCTGTTTTACATTCTATTTGTTTCCAGTCATGTCTGAAAACCTCTAGAAGCTATTTACTCTCAGAATCGTGTTGCATCTTCTTTATTAGTACAGTACCACATCAAGAAAAGCCTATTGAAAAATACACATTTGCTCATAAAAAATTAATCTAACCTATTTTGGAGATGATTCCTCTGATATGGGCATATTTTGCAAGAAGATAAAAGATTTTTAAATTAAATATTAAATATTAAAACAAAACATTAAATGAAAAATACTGACAAATAAAAATATATTAATAAAAATATTAAAATATTTAACTTGCTATTTTACAGCAAGGCTTCAGAGATAAAGCAGTATAGAAACCTATATTTTAAAATTTATGTGACAGTCCCAGTATTTAAAGGGCCAGATACATGGAGCCATCAAATGTGCTCAGGAAAAAAAGGATGCTTTAAGAAGACAAAAATATAAGTACATAATAATGCCACAAAGCTGACACAGTATATTTAAGGTAGATCACTCAGTAATTAAAAATTGGCTGACTTAAAAAACTAACTTGCTTCTACTAAAGTAGCTTTCTCAAGGCTCAGGGTTACTTCTATGATGCACTATTATTCCTGATGTATTTCTCAATTCTGCACAGAGCAAGTCCTTGCTAATCTAATTATCTTTAAAAAAAAAAAAAAACACAAAGAGGCCTGGGGGAACAGGCTACTCTGCTTGTAATAGTAATTGAATATTTTTTTCCTAATGTTATTATAACAATAAAATAGCAACTAGGTGCAAAATGAAATAAGCATTTGAAAATCACTGATGGTGCACTTTTGCTACTGCAATATTGTGACCAATGAATATTTGCAATGGAGCTCATTTTCAGCAATGAAATTAGCACAGCCTAATATATTCAACAGCAGGCCTTGAGGCTACAGCCAGATAAAATATCTCAGAAGTGGCTAAAGATGTTTGTTCAAAGCCCAATGTATTACATTAAGCACATCAATCAGTAAAAGTTAGGCTGCACACCTGCATCTAATGGACTTACAGAGACTGCCACCACTGAAAAGCTTGCATTCAAAAATAAGTTATATTTAAATTTTTCTACAGATTTTCTCAGGAAAAACACATTGCTGGATATTATGCAAAATGCAGAGTCCCAGGAATAATGTTTTCTCTCTAGTTCTGATTTATGCCAATGATAAACTTCTCTCGTTACTCTGTCAGTGACAGATTCTTACTAAGGCTGAACATGATATAATTTTGAACTGAACCTCTGTGCCCTAGTTAAAAAAAAAATCATTTTACCTGTCTAATTTCACTACCTACCTTCATCAGAGAAGAGCTGTCATATTTTGATGCAAATTCCAGCAATTTACATGTTTCAAGCTGGCAGGCAATGTCTTCCCAGAAAAACTTGCCACCCTTCCACAATCTCCTGTGAAATGGCAAACCAGGTTAGAAAGATAGAGGAGATTGGATTACCTGTCTGCACCAGATCATTGTTTCTAGGAGATAATCCATAAATGATTAATCCTTCTAATGTTATTGAGCAATGTAAGGAGGGCTGCCTGTGACCTATTTCACCCTCTTACACTGTTGTTGTGGGAGTAGCTTTACTGCATAAATCTAATTGAGTATTTTCATTCTTTTGTTTTTATTGAATTGTAACTATAATTTAATGACTTTTCTCTGTTTCTTTCAATGTTATTTCAGAATCTCTTGGAAGGATGATAACTGCTGGTTACACTCACATCCAAAATGTCAGTGGACACATGGATGGCTAACTGCTTTTCTTTTTGTAATTTCCTTGTACTTAAATTACATTATTTCAAAAAGTTCTGATGTTTTTAATGTTTCATGCTTCATATTTTCTAGAAGATTTTTCCAATTGTATAAGGAGAAAAAAAAAAGAAAAATGAAAGTCACCGATTCCTTTACAGAATCATTACTGCAATTATTTCATGATGAAGAAAATTCTAGTTAAATTCACATTTCAGTATTGCAATAGCTGAGAAACTCAGATGCTATGCAAAGTAGTTCTGTTTTATCTCTGTTTTATACAGAGCATGGAAACAGGAAAAAATCCCATTCCTACAACTGGGTAAGTCAGTAGTCCCAGAACAATCTTCCAAAGCCTTCCATATGATGATCTTGCTAAACCTGGAGTCCCCACATCAACCTATCCCATTAGTTTTAATTGTTTGGATTAACACTGCTGCCCTATAGCCCTGTTAATATGTAGCAATTTGGAAAACTTTCCTCTGAAGGAGGAAAAAGATTTTGCACAGCTAAAAACAAGTATCTGTCACCATGAATATGCAATAAGGTACCTGTGGCTGCAGCATTAGTGCAGAGAGAGCACAGTGCAAGTTGGAACTCCTAGGAAAGGATCCTGATCCACTTGGCCCTCCAAAGAACAGAACAACTGCCAGGGGAGGTAACTACACAACCTGAACAGTTTATACCATATTTAAATAAATGAGGAATATGTTCAAGTAATGCCACCTGTGAAATAAAAGGATTTTTCAAGTAAAATATCAGCACTTCAAAAATTCTTACATCCCCTGCCCCTTGGGTTTTTTTTTTTTTTTAAAGAATTAAAATACAAAATAAAAGTTCATTAAGTTATTAAGGAGGTTATGATCAGGACATTTTGTCCTATCTAGAACTAAGCCCAAATAAACAGTCTGTAGAATTACAGCCATTATCCTGAAATTTAGGGTATATATAACAATGCAATTACTAATCAATAGCCCAGAAATTGCCTCCTATTACAAAACAGGGAAAACATCTGCAAAAAACCAATAGAAGTGTATAATTTGCAAAACAGGTCATGAAACCAGGAATTTCTGGCAATTGAGTGGAAAACTGCAAAGATAAAATACAAGCTCTATGAGTCACTCAGATTTGCAGGACTCACTGGACCCTAATTCAGCCTGGAGTAATAACAGGAAATGCACTGACTGCACTTCTCCCTCACCTGAACAGCAGCAATAGATCATTTGCTGAGGATATTGAGCCAACAAGGGAAAAAGAAAAGGACTGAAGAAAGAAGGAAGAAAGAAGCTTTTTCTGTAGGAAGTTTAAAGGAGTGACTGCAGCCCAAATAAGCTTTGGGAATATATCAGTAATCTACTGTGTAAAAAGAGGGGCCAGAAAAAGAGTTTGTATAACTGAACTGCCAGCAGCAGAGCAACAGAGACCCAGCCACGGTGTCACAAGCAAATAAAAGAGAAAAAGAAGGTCTTTATTACTTCATCTACATTAATAATAACATATATTAAGTAGACAACAGTAGTTAGGATAATAAATTATCATATCCCGTCCGATAAAACCTCAGCCGTACAAGTGAACTATAAAACATGATGTTGAAACACAAATGGAATGTGTCCCACTCAGTGAAAACACAAAAAACACATCGTGTGCATCATCCCGTTTGTGCCCAGCTCTGTGCAAGGATTGGGAACAGGGAGTGAGAGAGGAACATCTCCCCAGCACGGCTGCACAGAGGGCCAGGGAGATTTACACAACACATCACCCACAGCACATGCCTGAGTAGCTACAACTTTCTAGTCACACACTCTGCTGTGCTTCAAAGCTCAGGAGGCAGAAGACAGCCGTGTGTCATTGCTGATACAAAATATTTTATTCCAATGCAACACCGGTGAAGACGTTCAGGGACAATAAACTCACTGAAATGCGGAACTGGAATTAGCAGAAAGAGGGAAAACAATCCAGAACCAGAAACCACTGCTTCCTTTTCTTTCTTGCTGCTCCTTGTGATTCACTTTTAATGCAAGATGAAGCCAAGGAGCTTTCACAACTGAGACCTCACACAGCAGAAAATTTCCTTTGCCAATAAGTTTTTAAATTTGAAAGATAGCTTTGCTTTACAGTAATCTGGCAGAAAAGAGTAGTTTATGCAGACATTTAAGATGCCATTTAGAACCAGTTTTTTTAAAAGTTTTTGTAATTTTCTTTCTGTTTCAGTTGAGTTCTTAGAATGTTGTTGCTCTATAAAATAGTTTTCAAACTTTAATCTCCTCTTACTGTCTTTCTCTAATATAAACTGTTAGTGAATAATGAGACATTTTACAACAAAGTATTGCCTTTAAGAGCAAACACTACAGAACTAGTGAAAACCCAAATTTTATGGGTTATGCTATCCTGTGGCAAAACCATTAGAAGGACATGGACAATTTATGGAGCCCTAAGGCATTCCATAAGACATTTGTTGAGGTTTTTTACTGATGCTTATGCCCTGGGGTTCAAGGGTGAGTTATCAGGATGAAGTTTTGTGTCTAGATTACTTTTTTCCTAAGAAATGCACTTTTATTTCATTCTAGGACTGTTTGACACCAAAACAGGCACATTACTGTCCTGCCACAAAAGCTTTACAGTTTAAAAAAAATTATATTATACTGGAACTTGATATTTCCACTTCTTGTCAGAAAGATTTATTGTGGAACCAAACAACTACTGGATCCTTTTTTATAGTTTGTGCATTAAATGTCAGCCAGTGTGGGAGAGGACTATCCTGTAAAGCTGTATTAAAATCAGAAGTTTGTCCACCTGCAACAAAGAACAACATGACCTGTGGTAATACAGAGCATAGCAGACATTCTTTAAATTGTCAGGAGGATCAGGAGCTTGCCACAAACAAGGTTTTGTTTAGAAATTTACAAACTTGTTTTTTTCCTGTCAGATTGCACAAAAACGCTACAAAGATACTTGAACCTGAGTGATCTTATCTTTGAAGTAATTCATGCCTTGGTCCTGATGAATATTCTATGCTTTCCTGCTCCTAAAATCACCAGTAATTGAAAAAACTGCAGGAAAAAGCTCAGTACACTGCATGTTATTTCGTCCTTGTTTCAGCAAACATAGATATGTAGTACATAGTACTCTACTTTACATATGACAGCTTAATGTCCTACGTACTTTACCTGAGAAACGTATCTGTGAATGTTTACTATACCTGAAATAAATATTTAATCCCCAAATTCTTCTAAAATACTGAAAATTCCATATCCCACTGCAGACCCTAAGATACTGATATACCAGAAAATGACAGACACAGGAGCAAACAGCATCACCCTCGAAGTGCTGAAGATAATTCCTGAGCCTGTGACCCAGCTCATCACCCTTCACAAGGCTGCCTGCAGTAACTCCGGAGCCCTTGGA
Source organism: Buphagus erythrorhynchus (assembly GCA_013400855.1). Taxonomy (NCBI): domain Eukaryota; kingdom Metazoa; phylum Chordata; class Aves; order Passeriformes; family Sturnidae; genus Buphagus; species Buphagus erythrorhynchus. The sequence goes on from VZTT01002802.1 coordinate 22,148, forward strand.
TTACTAATGGCGTAAATAAATAATAACAGATGCGAGGGCCAGCCCCCAGCCCTGCCCACGCGTGTCGGAGGGGGCGCGGCGCTGCCCAAAGCCCACGGCCCTGCAAGCCCTCGGTCGCCGGAGCTGCGAGGGAGGAGCGGGGACCCGGGAAGGGGCGGCGGGTCCCGCCTTGAGAAGAGGGACCCGGGAAGGGCCCGGTGGGGCAGGGCCCCTGCCGGCCGGCGGAACTGCAGGCGCGGGCCGAGAGCTCCAGCCGGCGGCGGGGCCGGGCGCGCCGGTGCACCAGCACGGCTGTTGCCGTTCCACGGGCGGGGCTGCCCGGATCCAAGATGGAGGCGGCGGATAGAGCGGGGCAGGAGATGAGCCTGGCGGCCCTGCGGCGGCACGACCCCTTCATCACCGGCATCGCCGACGTGACCGGCCAGGTCGCGCTCTACAGCTTCAGCCCCAAGGACAACGAGTGGGTGAGTCTGGCGGGGCGAGCCCGGCCGTGCCCGCGCCCCGGCAGCTGCCTGGGCCGGCGCGTCCGCACGGGGCCCGCGCGGGGCTGCGCTCGCCTAGGGGCAATGTTTGGGGTGTGGGCGCGTTCCCCGCACTGGTATTGCGGGAGAGGAGAGAAAGAGGTGGAGGAGAAGGGGGAGGGAGAGGCGAGGAAGAGGAAGAAGGAGAGGCGAGGAGGAGGGAGAGGGAGAGGCGAGGGCGGGTGGGCG